>JABSMT010037674.1:0-14870 GCA_018902335.1 Eumacrocentrus americanus | reverse complement strand
ATTCAAGTACTAAAAATTCTTTAAAAAACTTTTAAAATGTATGTTGTAGGGATGATCCACGTGGTTGCCACGTGGTCAACAATGATTAATTAAATTATCCATCTTACGTGAGAACAACGAATGTATATAAATAATATTAATTCTGCTAGTACAGAAGATTACTGCATTATCGACATCCATTCCGCTCCTTTTCGTGTTCTTGTGGCAAAGCCTCGTGTTGCAGCGTTCCACACAGCATTGACCAAGTTTAGGTTATCTTCAATCAATTTTAAGCAACTTTCATTCAAAAAGCAACTGCCTAACCTTCAAAATTATTATATTCCACATTACCCATTTGAATTATCTACGTTGAGAATAATGGCAGTACGAGTACAATTTGAAAATAGCAATGAAGTCGGCGTATTCTCCAAGCTGACGAATGCTTATTGTTTGGTGGCCGTCGGTGGTTCCGAGAATTTCTACAGGTATTGCACAAATTTCTGTAACGTATTTCTCATTATTTGTTGCTTATTATTAATTACAAATCATTATTTCAGTGTATTTGAGGCCGAATTAGCAGACGCGATTCCTGTTGTTCATGCTTCAATAGCAGGATGCAGAATTATTGGCCGATTGACTGTTGGTAGGCGACATATTCGAGAAATATTTATTTATTTATCTATTATTAAAGGACAAAGAATGAATGAACAATGTCTTCTTCATCTAGGAAACAAGAATGGACTTCTGGTACCCAATGCAACAACAGACACTGAGCTACAACATATTCGAAATTCATTGCCTGACTCTGTAAAGATTCAGCGAGTTGAAGAACGTTTGTCTGCACTTGGAAACGTTATTGCCTGCAATGATTATGTTGCTTTAGTTCATCCAGATCTCGATCGAGTAATTATCTATTGTTCTATCAAGCATAGAAATATAGACAGACAGATCAATATACAATGACATGTTAAATGTAATTTTCAGGAGACAGAAGAAATCTTAGCAGACACATTGAAGGTAGAAGTCTTCAGGCAGACAGTAGCCAGTAACGTTCTAGTTGGCTCTTACTCAATTCTCTCGAATCAGGGAGGCATCGTACATCCCAAAACTTCTACACAAGACCAAGACGAATTGTCTTCTCTCTTACAAGTGCCACTAGTGGTAAATATCCTGATTGCTTTAATTTAATTGATTAAATGTTAATTATTCTGCGAATTTATTGTCACACACTGTTTTTAGGCTGGAACTGTAAACAGGGGGAGTGATGTTATAGCTGCAGGAATGGTGGTGAATGATTGGGCGAGTTTTTGTGGTATGGACACCACAGGAACTGAGCTCTCAGTCATTGAAAGTGTGTTCAAATTGAACGATGCAAATCCAACTGCAATCACGTCAACCATGCGGGCATCCCTCATAGAAAGGTGAAACAAGAATTGCTGGAAAATTATAGATAATATTCAAAGGCTTGTGAATATAAATATAAAATTGACAAAATTTCTTTTTCAGTATGTCCTAGAGTGGCAATGACGATCACTGCCAGCATTGACATGTCGACTATGAGATAATTAGAGTACGTGTAAATACAAAAATTCCATATACAGCAAAAGATGAAAGGATTAAAGACACACATGAAGAGTTGAGCTTCTGTCTTCTTATCAAAAATATTGAGAGTTTCTTGAAATTATAAGTATAACGATCCAGTACCTAATTAAAGATGCACCCCCCTCCACAAATTAATGTTAAGCGTATGACAATACATTTTATTGGAATTCAAGGATTGTCTTTTTATTTCATGCAAACAGAGGTTCGATTTATTAACAATCGCATAACACATGTCCTTTATCCTTAAATTTTTATTAACAGAAAAAAAAACGAGCGGAGAGCCATTCGTTAACTGAAATAAACCATGGAAAGGAGTAAAAGTAAAGAAAATCATGAAATGCCAAAAATTACAAACGTTATACATTAGGACGTATATACAGCAATAACGAAATTACAGGAGATTAATACTCAGTGGCCACATATGTTTCAAGAAAAGAAAAGCAAACAAACAGAAAAGATTGAAACTTCTTCGTTCTCTTCTTTGAACAGTAGTATCACACTTGCCATTCAATGAGTTATTTCTTTCGTTGAAGAACCTGAGTTGATAAATAGTGAACACTATCGAGTTCAGTTATACAAAACTGAAAAACTATACACTACCTCGCGGATCGTGCTGTAACTGTTGAAGTCAGCGAGGCAGAGAGCGACTCTATGTCGTTATAATGCCTAAATCCTAACGTTCAAACTCAGATCTCAATGGTGCAGGCATGAGGATTTTTTTCTCTTTGATGGCATATGTTGAAAAGTCAATAAATGGGCCACAGGACTGGAATTTTTTTGTGCGGACCAGTCTGTCGATTAAGACTATTATGTAATTATGTCTCCATGTCTCTTTTATCCTCTGGAACGTTCAGACTAGAGTAAAGGTAGTTGTTCGGCGTGAAGGAGTTCATGAGCTCCTGCTGCGTCAGACCGCATCACTAGAGTTATTCCAGCTTGGTAAGACGCAGGAATACGAATGTGAGACGCACTAATTGTCCCCGTTCCAGGTGGTCGTTTTTGGGCCATGGATTCACGAACCATATTCACGACTTGACCTAAAGAATATTCATATTAATTGATAAAAAGAAATATTTTACCTGAAGATTGCCAATTTATTTTAGTGTTAAAATGATTCCTCACCAAGCACATTGAGCGATCTCCAACGATGATCCATCTGCATGAGTGGAGTCAGATCTGTAGTTGGATTCCAGTGGGCTAGCACGTCTGCTCGACGAATTAACAAGACACTTGGAGTGACCAATTGATGCCACACGAGCTGTAATAATAAATTGATTATATACAAATTATACTTAGAAATGACTTGAGAAACACTGACTTGCTCAGGAAGACACTCCAGAGGATTAGTGAAATAAATGCCTGCTTGGCTCACGCCAAAAATCATTTGATGATGCCAAGCATCAGGAATTTCGTAGGATTTTCCACAATTTTGTAGATTCAGCGTAGCTATTGGTACTGCTCCTGAATAAATTAAAGAAGCAATACGTTACTAACCAGAAAAAAATACTTTTCTCAATTATTTACCTCTAGTTATCCAGTAATGCAACCAATGTGAGAGCGATATCGTTGGCTCGGGGTAGAAGGTAAAGAATTTCGTTATCACTGCCCCATTAGTTGCGAGGGATAGGCCTCGCATAATGTCCTTGTGAGTTGCCCCTGCTAAAGATCGACTTACTAGGTACCTAGACAGAGGAGTACCTGGTTCTCGTAGTCTAGTTGCAACGCTTTTGACCAAGACCTCGAGAGAAAATGGCACGTCCAAGGCGAGCTAAAAATTATATATGATTTATTGACTTATTCTAATTGATAATACCTATCCAAAAAATAAAATCACTCACGAGAGCATTGACAGCTGAAGTGGCTCCACATGCAGACGTCCCTATCTGTGTGACCTGCTTCATAGTTGCTTCCTGCTCACTCCAGATCATAACTCTCTCGACTGGTAGAAAGTCACCCAGTCTATCGTTGCATAATTCACTTTCCTATAAGGTATGGAAATCAATTATTAATTTTGTTAAACGAAATTTTGTCCTAAACAGAGTATACAGGAAGGAAATATATAATGATCTCACCAAATTTGACTCTCCACTTTGACTAAAGGCCGTTTGCTTATGGAGCATCAACTTTTTCGCCATCATTCGATGCCACAGAGTGGAGCTGAGATTGACTTTCAACCAGTGTAGAGCAGAATTCTCTGGTACTGGAGCTGCTGCAGCATCAGCCCACATTTCCGTGTCTGCATCTCTATTGTCCCCTGGTGAAATTAAATCTCCACTCGTGTTGTGATAACCATGAGACTCCCTCGATGGAAATCCAGCACTGCGATACAAGCTCGGAGTCCCTAGTCTTCCTGTAAAAAAAATTATTCAACCTTATTATCATTTTTCTTTTATTCACTGCCCAACCAGATGAAATTATTAAACACTTACGCATTGAAGAGCTAGTACTGGGCAAACATTGAGCCACTGAACTTTGATTTATCGTCGAGTTACTCCCAGAAGGCTTTTCATTTCCCTGATTTTCAACTTTATGGCTGACATTGGGCTCATTTTGCAACGGTTGAGGAGAAACTGATGCAATACTTTGCTTCGACACGACTTTTCCACTGCTCAAGTCGTTCAAAAATACCGGATCCGAGTCAACATTGTCCAAGGCAATATTCTGTATATCTTCATTGATAGATGCTAAGTCGCTGTCGCCAGTATCCTGCTCGCATGAAGGTCCAGGGTCAAAATCCATCTCCAAGAAATCCATTTCTGGGCTCGATCTGCCACTCAATTGTTGACCAGCAACTTCATGACCTTCCATGTTTCCAGGATTCCTTCGAAGCCTGTCATTGGGACTGCATTCGTCATTTCCCTTATAGGTGTATATGCAGTAATCCTCGCCATCTGATAAATCATCTCCTTCATTTCCTGAGCTAGAGTCTCGTCTCTCCACCTGCTCATGCTGAAAACAAAATAAATCATTATATATAAAACAAAATTAATTCAACAAATTAATTATTCAAATCATTCAGTATACCTTTGTCAATCCACTTGGGCCAGCGATCTCTCTGCTTCCATTAATATTAGGCCTTAAAAAACAACAGGTTCCCTGGCTAGTTGAGCCGATACTACCACCTATATTATTTAATGCACATTCAGAGGCATAGGAAGCTTGAGGCCATGATGATTCGTTCTCAGGATTTGAGCTAGAGCTGCATGAAACTTTTGGTGGGCACTTATTTATTCCACAAACATAATCAACATTATTTCTCATCTCAGCGTCTTCAGGGCCATCAGTGTCATTTGCTCTAGACAATGTTTCTGAAGAAACAAGTATCGTTGACGAACTGGCATTAAAGCAACTACTATTTGATTGAACACCCTCAAGACTTGAATTCAGTGTGACATGATGTGAATTAATCGGGATGTTTGGATTACTAGTGTCTAGCCTTGTTGAAGTCGCAGATCCATTAGATACAACAGAGGACTTGATAGAACACTTTTTGTCCTCCTCGACATTATTATTATTGTTAAGCTTGTGCTGCTCGCTGGAAATGCCATTTTGGACCTTTGTAGATCTATTACAACTCTTTCCAGCTTCAGACAATTGATTGTCATTAGTCTCTGCTGATTCCTGTACTCCAAATTCCATGTCGCTGGGTCCCTTGTTGTTTGTCTCTTTAGAATTCATGATTAATTCCAGGTTATCGTCTTCGTTCTACTTCTATTTTATCTCTGAAACATTTAATTCATCATTATAATGACTACAACAGAACTTGTTGCATTAAACTGCAACAACTACATGTACATGGCATAAAAAGAATGCTCAACTAAAGCAAAAAATAATAAATAAATCCTGAATATTATTCTTGATAGTTCATGCTGACTATTAGTATGATACAAAGAGCCAATAGATTCACAATGTTGTTCTTCAACGACTGAACAATGTGCGTCACACAAGCAGACTTTTAGTGCTTGCTCACAAGGTCGATAGTCATGCTTAAAACTTGATTGATAATTACCTCAATATCATTGAATAAATTAGGCACACATATGTGGGCATATTCCAAAAATTCATTGACGAGGAGAACTCGAGTTATTGACGGTTATTTAACTCATTAAATACGATCGTCTGACACTCGATGAGGCTAATGAATGGAGTTACTAGCGTTTCTTCAAACATCGATTCCGGAAGTCAGCTGATAGGGCGGAAGAATATTTACATTCAGACACAACACATACACATTCATTCTCTTTGCAAAAAATCAATGGAATGTGTGGCAAATTGCGTTCATTGTGCTCACTCTCTCTCCACATTGTTATTCCAGGAAAAGGCTTGAAATAAAATTAGAAATACTCATTGGACAAGAGAGAATAAAGAATAGACTTGGTCCATTAGTCAGCGAGTTCTTAGAAAGGAAAATCTGTTTGAAAGAATGCATTTCAGCAGATTCTTAAGTCTATTGGCTGCTATACAGAGAAATTCAATTCTTATCTGATCTACCAGCCAATTCTGCACTGAGAGATATTTGTTGAACTCCAGAGAGATGCACAATAGAAATGTGCAACGATATTTTCACGTTTGCACGCAGAATTGTAATAATTAAATGTATACAATGCTTCTCTAGCTCAATGCACCAGAGAGGAGGACGTTGGCTCTATAATTCTTTGGAATAAGGTGGAAAAGAATAACAATCCAGAATTCGAAATGAATATCGTTAGGATTAACGTTAAAAATGTGATTTTCATAATACTCGCATTATTGTCGAGCACAATCAAAGAAGTCCATATGGGTTATGGTAATGTTTGCATTTTATTATACATTAAAACCCATTTCTGAAAAGAAAATTCATTAATTTTATTCTTTATTTACAGAGGGAATGGTTAGCTATGCCTATACCAATGTAACGCCAGTTTACAATAACAAGAAGGTAGTTGTTATATCAATATTGAATTTTGGAAGGTGATTTTGAAGTAAAAATTGTATTTTCTTGCAGGACGACATTTATGGGATGTGTCCAGTGGGCAAATTATGCTCTGAACTTGGAGGTGATTGTCTAAAATGTGATATAAGTCCAAATTGTGTCTATGGAGCGACATATACTGCTAATTGTACTGTTCCTGATCCAATTGATTGTGTGGTAAATTTTTATTATTTATTTTTAATCGACATGCCGCTTGAGAAATTGGAATTGTTATAATTCATGTGTTTTTCTTTGATTCAGGGTGATAGATCGTTTTTAAAGCAATACATATGCAGGTATTGCTATCAGACTGATCACTGGGAGCATCAATGTTACCAAAAGAATTCTTGTAGCTCTGTTGCTTCACCTCCACAATACTATAGGTGCGTCGTTGAAATGCATCATGAGGCTTTTAAATATCTTCATTATGGTTTAATTGACCTTTCAGAACGAACTGCACGGTAAATAGTGACATCATCTGCTTGGGAAGGAGAAGTTTTATGAAAAATTTACGATGCAATTGGACAGGTGGCTACAGATGGTCCACTGCTCTTATCTTGAGTATAACTCTAGGAGGATTTGGAGCAGACAGGTAGAAATAAAATTCATGGGAAATGGCTTCAACCTTTAATACATTTTCTTTTTTTGTTGAATATTATTCTAGGTTTTACTTGGGACACTGGCAAGAAGGCATAGGCAAGCTATTTAGCTTTGGTGGCTTAGGGGTATGGACACTGATAGATGTGATGTTAATTTCTATGAGATATTTAGGACCTGCTGATGGTTCATTATATATCTAGTAATGAATTATTGTATATTATTGATTTAAATTTCTGACTATTATTGAAATAGCACATATATTTATTTGTATTATTTGTTAATTCGTTGTAAACACTCATTGCATTGATGTAAATCCACTAATTTTAATTCATTATTTTACTTAAATAATTTCGTAAAGCTTCATCGTTGTCTACATATTCTTCTGTCACCTAGAAAAAAAATAACCAGCAGCATTTATTTCATTATTGAGTAATAATTTGATAGAAAAATTTATTCAGGAGACTGACCAATATCGATTGGTATTCAATTTTTTTAAGCAGCCTGAGTTTTAAATTCATCAGTCCATGAGGCTCGTGTGAGTCTCTTAAACAAGTCTTTTCATCCAGCACATCAATATGGAGATTTCTAAAAAAATTAAATACACCTCAATTATGTATTTTTTAATTTTACTGGAGACCTCATGTGCCTACCTTGATTTTCTATAAATTGCGCTAACGCCCGGTATGTAAATCCCGTCAACAGGACAATTAATTTGAATTTCTTGAAGATGCAAATCATCCTTCAATGCATCTATTTGCTTAAATATTTTTCGAACATTTCTCGTAATTTTTAAACCCACGTGATGCGGTTTTTGAAGGACTTGTGGGATTTGAATTTGAGGTGCCTCAAGCCTAATACAAGTTAATAGTAATTGTAGTCTTGCCAAAGGCTTCCACTGTGACTCATCTTTGAATATTGACTGAAAAAGCTTTCTTTCAAAGCATTTTTCTATTATCTGTAAATTAAAAAAATTAATTATTCAAACTAAGGAGGAATAATTAGTAAATCCTCACCGCTTCTGACTTGTGTCCAAACATCCATAAAGACAGAAGAATATTTATCAGTAAAGCATTTACAGCCGCAAGCATTTTAAATCTTTGATGAATGAATGTCTCGATTTCATTAATTTCACTCTCTTTCAGCTGATAATTCAAGATTCTAGCTGACCATAGAAGTCTATCGATGTCTTTTACTCGAATTCGTGGATTTTCCGGTGTTATGCTTACAAAAGCATCATCAAAGAGTCTCGACAGGACCTTCATCTCCTTCAGATAGGCTTCAGCATACAGGCTTACAATGTGTGCAGAAAAAGATAATCCAAATCTATTCTCAGCATTGATTAGAGCTTGGCTAAGATTTTTCATTTTAAACTTCTTCGAAGGCCCAATGTATCTTACTGCTTTACATAAAGGTACAAGCCAATACATTTCTTTCACAAGTAATTCAGCATTTTTATCAATAATCTCCTCAATAAATCTCCCTTGGATTTTTTTGAACTTGATTGAACATTTAAAAAGAGTATCTGCCAGTATGCTCTGCTCTATCAATGACAATTTGTTAAAAGGTGGCAAACATTTAATTATAAATTTTACATTGTAAGCTCCTTCTTTCTTTCTCAATCCTGCGAACAACAAGAGCTTCAGAGTTTCTCGTGGACTCAATTGATCACGTTTCAATGCAGTTTTTAAAATTTCTATGGACTCAGCATAGAAATTTGTATGGATTATTTTGCTAGGATCAATTCTCAGAAGAATTGCCAGGCATTCAAAAATTTCTAAAGTCGACAATTCATTTGCTATGTTACAAAATTGTAAATCAATGTCTACCAATGAATTCTTCAATTTTGAGTAATCAGTCTCTTGCAATACTGATTTAATAAATTGTTTATCTGAATATTTCTTACATAAATCATCAAAATAGTTTGATTTCATTAAATTGTCATTGATTCTTTGTATTTGCAAAGCTTTGTTTGAATTTCCTGGTTCATTGACTTCTAAATATTCAAGAAATTTTAATTCCAGTCGTTTGTTATTGCTTGAAACATGATTTTTACCATCAGAGTAAGATGGATTTGTTGCAATTTTACGTGTACTACTTGACAAATACAGTCTTTTAATAATTCCTCGTAATTTTAAAGGATTCATTGTGTGAAAAACTAGAGATGAAGTCATTGTTAACTTGATTCTGCAGACGATCGTTGGTACTAAACATAACCTCTCTCTGGCTTCACGTATGCTGTGTTTTTCCACGACTTTACCTATAAAAAAACATAAGTTTATGATTATTTATTCACGACGAGGTAATTGGGCTTTATTTAATTTAAAAAAACTCGACATCGCCGAATTATTTCTACGTACATTTCAAAAATTTTGGAAGAATTATTTCAGATTAATACACATTGATGTGTTATGCTCCATACCAGAACTATATACTCGTATGTGAAGGCATTAATCATCGAAGAATATTCACATAGAGTCATTGAAGACCTTTAACGAAGAAATTCAGATCAAAAATGCCTACAGTAATAGCTCTAGATGTGTCTCTATCAATGAGACGTCCTGTCGTAGGGACAGGGCAGAATGATGGACCACAGAATGATCAGTTAACAAGGCATCATCTAGCTGTGCAGGGAATAAATTCTCTTCTGCATTATCTCCAGGCCAATTCAAAGTTAGAATTTGTTTCTTTAGTAAGTATTAAATAATTGTGACTTCAAAGCACCTGACTAACATCAAAATCATTGACTATTTTCTTTTTGTCTAGGTTGTATTTTCGTCTTTGTACGAAGTCATTTGTCCCTTTACTAGAGACTACGACAGCATAAGATCACGACTACAAATGATTGAAGAACGTGACAAGACTTGTATAGAAACAGCTATTCATGGTGTTAACAATATAATTATGGCTGAATGGGGTAATGCAACTGCTTGCCAAGTTATCTTGATAACGGATGGAAATCCAGGAGTTGGTCCAATGTCTTTGAGTCACTCTCTGAATTCTTTACATGTTGCCAGAGACTCTAATCCATTTCCACTGCCTTTTCCCTATCCAGGCAAGCTCAATGTCATCTGTATTGCTTCTCCACAAGGTAAAGAGAGGGTTTAGTTCACATTTATGGGAGCTGTGGGGGTTGTTAATAATTATTGTCTTTTATTCAAGATCCTGGACTTGCTTTGGGCCTTCCATTGTATCAGAGACTGGTGGACTTAGCTGGTGGAGATAGTACACTACTTTTGCCTGAAGGCACACTCTCCAAGGCTTCTGTAAATAATTGTTTCCAAAAATTAGCTGAAACGAATTATGTCTCCTTCCAAGGCTACCTGAAATGTGGCAATTTGGGATCGAGGATTCTTATATCTCCAGCTCCAATGTCATACACAAAAAAATCGGATTTCAATATTCTCTCAGGCTTGGCATTGTCCAAGACTATTGAAATCTGTGGATTTATATCTGTGGCAGATGTTGGCAGTCCCAGTTCAATATCTAGGCACTTAATTTTGCCTATGCCCACTGAAAAGACTCCAAGTATGCAAGGGGTATCTTTAGAGGAAGAATCAGACACAGAAGACAATGGAGATGAAGGAAAATCCGCTTCATTTTGTGTTCTTCTGCATGGAGCACTGAAAGTTGAGAATATGGCAGCACTCTGCTTACTCAATACAGACTGGTATGGCTTTATTTATTCTTGGGCTGATACGAAGAAGAAATCGAACCTGATGCTGACTGTATTAGAGCCAGGAGTCGACGTCGTACCTTGGCTAGGAAATTTTAATAACTTCGGTCCCATCGATGCGGGGAATAATAAGAGTGTTGAGGTTCTTAGCTTCCCTGTGAAACCTGCAGAGAAACGAAGCTACTCACAGAATGCTCCTTCGTGGATTAGACAAGTTGGCTTGCAATCAGACATTCAAAAGATACTGAGACACGCAAGGAAGTTGCCAGAAAAGACACAGAATTTTTACAAAGTAAGCAAGACAAATTTTCCTCCTCATTCTCTTTGTGGTAACTATTCTCGATGGATTAATTAATTTCTTTTTCTGCAGGAATTGAACAGACTGAGACGTGCAGCTTTGTCAATGGGATTCATCGAATTACTAGAAGGTTTAGCATCGATATTTGAGCGAGAATGTGCATTATTGCCACCAAATCTGCATCTAGATTGTACAATTCAAATGGGACATGTTGCAGAAATGTTGAGAAAGCCCTATTCTAGAGAACTCAAAAACAACATCACACCAGTCAGAACGAAATTCCATCAAGATCAATGAATTATTATTGCCATTACAGTCTCAGTCTCAACAAATCTATTAATAAAATATTTTTACGTTCATTTTAAGAGTTGTGTTGATAAACAATTCATTGTGATTTTTTTTCAAATTTGCCTATGATTTTCGCGCGCTCCACAGACACCAAATCTTGTCCAATCACGTACGTTTTTTCTCGCAGGAAGAGTTTTAATTGGCTAAACGTTACACACACGTTTTGGGACTTGTTGATCATCCAAATAACATTCAAAAAAACCGTTCAGAGAGAATCAGTCGAAATGTAACATTCTTTTAATTCTTTGCCATTTAGTTCATAAAATAATTCAAAATTCATCATTTAATTAAAGAAGAAACATCAAAATGTCTGATTACATCAAGCTCAGACAAAAAAACATTGCAGAGAGAAATGCCATCGTAAGTAAATTGTTTATTGCAACAGGCGTTCAACCCTAACCTTAATTATTTCCATTCTTAGTATTATAATTGTTTTCTTCATCTCCCACAATTTATTATTAACGATTTCATTGTGCTTTTTTATTTCAGTTGGCCGATTTATTTAAAGAATTTAAAAATCCAGACAAGACCGAATCCACTGAATCTGAAAAACCTAAGAAACGTCGAGGAAGACCATTAAAAAGGCCAACTTCTGATATTGAGGATGAAGTGGAGATTGAGCCTTCAAAGAAACAAAAAAGAGTCATAAAAAAGGTGTGGGTTAGAGAGAGGAGATACAACACCAGAGCTAAAGTTGCAAAAAGGGGTATAGTCGAATCTGGAGAGTCTGGTGATGATTCAGACTATTCAGCAGCCTCTTCTCATCGAAGTCCCATCCACGTAAATTTCTTTCATCCACTAAATCATCTCTGTAGTGAAGGGGTAAAAGGAGATACGTCGAGATAACTTTTTCATTAAAATCGTTTCACATCAAAATTGATTATATCTCGAGAACTATGTGAGATACGATAAAAAGGCAAGGAACCTTTTTTATAGAGAATTCAATTTTCTATAAAAAAGGTTTAATAACATTTTATCGTATCTCCCAAAGCTTTCGAGATATTTGTGAAAATAAGTGTCTAAAATTTTTCATAATTTTTTAGTTATCTCCTTTTACTGTTTCACTACTGATCTATGTAATGGCATAAATTCTAATATAATACAAATGTTTTACATGTAGACGAGAAGCTGGCGAGACGATCAGAAACCCAGGATCATTGGAATGATGACCAGAAATCAGTTGAAGATAGGAAAGGAGGGTGATGGAAGTCAAATAGAGACGAAGAAGTACGAAGAAGATGAAATCGATCGTCGTGTATTGAGCACAGATTCAGAGTGACTACAAATCGTTATGCTATTGATGGCATTCCTTTGTCGAATGAAATAACAGATAAAAGACAAGGGAAATGTAAGATATCACCTCTGTGAGGGTTATTTCTAAGTTAAAGAAAAGTAAAAACACATCGATTTTTAGTATTAATATTCTTATAATTATGTTAGTAGGCAACCAAAGATTTCAATTATCACAATCATCAGTATTTTTAGTTATCATTTTTTTTCCATAAGTATCACTTTCATTTAAATTCTTAACAGCAGTGCTGGTTCGCCTCGACTTTTCTTGTAAAACATTAAAATAAATTTTCTTTTGCAAATTCCATTGAATACAAGTTCTTCAGCTCTTTGAAACACTTTCAAGGAGACGACAAATAATAAAGTAAAGTCCTTGAGCAGTCACCGAAGGCGAATAGACTTTACACTCAGGAACGTGAATAAAAAGTGTACGATTACGTTGAATGCAGAGCGACTGATAGAAGGTATATTCGCACAAATATCTTCCAGCATCATTGGAGATGCATGCTCTACATATTCCACTATTATTAACATCCTCGCAGAGCTTCTTTACATCGATTTCTGTTGTCAGAGCATCGCAGCATTCTTTATCGTCTTTGGGACATTGTTGGCACACATCATTTCTCGTGTATCCAGAACTGTGTGCTCTATTCTCAATCGTTAGACAGCTTGCCAGACGTGAGACTCCCACGTGGATGACGAACTGCAAATTAAAAAAAAAAAAAATTAATTAACATTACAGGATATCTTTTTGATCTCTAAATTATTTTCCTAAAAACCTAGGACTTACACGAGGATTGTGTTCCTCCCACAGTTGAGGAATGCGATCATTCACGTGATTGTAACGAACTGGGATCTCTTCAACGACTAAATTAACATTATATTGCTCTTTCAAATCGTCAGTTGACGTCTCTGAAAGCTGCTTCACAGCTTGCCAGCTAGCATTCACAATGTGATTACCAAAAGGTCCAAAACCAGTGACTACGACAGTACACATTTTAGATTCATCCATAATTCTGTGCTGCTTCATATATTATATAGAAATCATATGATGAGATAAGATCTTTCTCTCCCTTTCTCTCTCTTTGGGATACTGCACAGGCAATATTCAAAAGCAAGACTAAACAAGATCAAATATTAAAAAATTTGGCTTCATGCGAGAGGCCGAAACTAGAAATGACGGTCATTACACGTCGCCTTGCATAATTTATATATAGAAAGGACACTTCAAAGTCCGCTGGAGGAAGTGAGAAAACCAGCGACATATGGTTGTTGGCCAGTGACATCAGCCTGGCGCTTTCAAATGAGTACATTTGTTAATAATGCATAGGCATTTATTTTCGTTGAAAGTTGATGAATGGACCGGTTATCAGGTCGCACTAATTCTTCAACGAGCAAGTGCAGCAAACCCCACGATAGAAACAACAGCGATTAATATGAGATCCATTGAATTTTCGAGAAAATAATCCGAAAATCACCCTGTGTGGGATTTGAACCGAGGACCTCCTCGTTCACAGACAAATGCTCTATCGACTGAGCTACCAATGATCTTACATTCTCTATGTATTCCAATTTCGATAATATTCATTCATTGTACGTTGTATTTCCTTCCTCTTCTCTCTTCGCCCGTCCATATTACTGAAATATTTTTTGCTAATTAATTTACAGTTTGTGTGCCATATGCTAGCGCTCATGATGACATTAGTACAATCTGTTGGCGCGATACATTTCTGTCTTCCGATTTAAATTTTGCCGCCTCGATCGCTCGATCCCATTTCCACGAAACAAGACGCGTTTCACGCGAATGATCCCATAACCGAGAACCAACCTGGAACCTACTTGAACAACAAAACTTGAGAGCTTGACTGACGTGTCCAGTCAAAGCCAAGAAAAAAGATCCAACTAAAAACACTAAAGGCTCTCGTGATATTTTTTATACGACTCTTGGAGCTATTCAAAAGGATGGCTAATCCCCTGAAGAAGCTAAGATCATTCCTAAGTCATTGGTACTTCAGATATACGCTCGTCACAGAGCTCTACATCGTGGAGAAATGGGAGAGAACTTTTATCAGTATCCTTTGATATTTGTTTTTCTTTATACTAAGTATATTATTGAGGTTTTTTTTTTT
>JABSMT010037563.1:0-14878 GCA_018902335.1 Eumacrocentrus americanus | reverse complement strand
TATTTAAAAAATATGAGTTGTAAATAATTTGAATTCTTAATGTGTAGATAAATTTAAATATGATATATTCGATGGCTTTTTTGAGGTTTATTTAGATATAACCTACAAAATTGTGATTCAAATGGCAGTTTGTTTGTTGTATATTTATTTTAAAATTAACATTCAATAAGCTGCTATGGAGATTAATCGTTAATTCGTTCAGATAATTGTGAATAACGTTTGAATATTCAAAACAATGGCAACGTCGAATGGTGTTATGAGAGCATTAGAGAGCCTCAATGCTCTCCAGCTCAATAACATCGTTGATCAATTGACAAGGTTTGTGATTTTCAACAATATAATGTTACGTATTTGATGATATATATGTAATAATCGAATTAAATTAATCTATGACAAACATTTATTTACAGAAAATCAGAAAAGATGACTTGTTGTTTAGCAGTGGCGAATGGAATTTGTTCTGCTGGTGTGAAAAATTCACGAAATTTCTCACAAATCCTTGGTCTATCAATAAAAGCCCTGTTACTTCTCTGTGACGATGAAGAATCGGATGTTAGAACAGTCGCTGATGAATGTCTCAACAAAATCATTAGGGTAAGACAAACTCTATGATGCAATGTTTTCTTTTCGTTTTAAAGGCTTTATTAATGATAATAACAATGGATATTGTTTGATGTTACAGTCAATGTCAGATGGAAATATCTTGAAGATTCAATTTGAATTGTACAATGAAATACACAGAAATGGCAATTGGCGATCATTGCGAGCAGCTCTACGTCGCTTTGGGCTTCTCAGTCACACGATAAAACCCATAAAAGGCAAACCGTATATATCAAATTTGATTCCATGCATCGTGGCAATTTCTAAGAGAACTGAGGAGTCTGTAATTGATACACTGTCTCAGTCATTGCCAATGATTCTCAAGAGTTTGGGACAATTTATGATGGACAAAGATGCAAAGGTACTTGCGTTTCTTTTGTAATTTTATTGCTTTTGTTTTAAAAAGGTTTTTCTATCGTTTATAAATATTAAACTTTGTGAAAATGATTTTTGAATTGTAATACTTGGCATTGTTGACGAACCTATGATTTTTTTCAGACTCTTCTAAAAGCATTTTATCCAAATTTATCATCACCTCAAGCGACCTTCCGCAGAAATGCAGCAAATATGATTTTAGTGACGTGTCTGCACTGTCGAAAGCCAAGAGTATTGTTATTTTATGTCTTACGATATTTAATAGGTAAATAACCATTATATATGCATATGGTAATACATTTAATTAGTGAAGCGGTAAAAGAAGATTAGTTGAGATACTACTTTCATTAAAATCGTTTTACAAAATTGATTATAGCTCGACAATTAGTCGAGATACGACACAAATGCAAATGACCTTTTTTGTAGAGAATTATATTTCCTACAAAAAAGGTTCAATGAGATTCTATCGTATCTCTCATAGTTCTTGAGATAATTCAAATAATGAAATTTATAAAATTTACGATAAATTTTCAACTTATCCCCTTTTACCGCTTCACTACTGAATTGTTGTGTCCTATAATATCAAATGATTCGCTTGATGCAGATACAATGATTCCTGTTTCTCGAGTACAAGAAAATCTTTACCTGGTCGTCGGAGTTTTGGGTTGTCTTCGAATTATGTTGCCTCACGTCGATACATCTCAAGAAGGTGATTCAGAGACGCGTGACTATCGAATTGACTGTCTTCTACAAATCTACGAATTGTCTTTACGTTACATTCAGTGGCATTCAGATCACAATGTCGTGAATGCTGCTCTAGAGACTCTTGCTCAGCTTTTACGTTCTACCAATGAAGAGTTAATCAGTTTGCTAACAGCAAAGAATGGAATCTCTGGCGGTAGTAAGATAGTCATGTATGAGAGAACGATAAAATTGTCGTCGAGTGAATCTACAACCCCGGATGATTTTATGCAGGCCAATGTGAATGAAGATAAGATTGATAGTAAGTACGAATTGAATGGATTTTTTTTTTTATAAATGAGATTACTTATTCATTGCTTCTTCTAGGTATGTCAACCATAGATACGTCTTTACAAAACAATTCAGACGAGTTGACGGTAGAAAATTCGTTTAATGATACTGAATCTTCGTCTATGAGTGAAGAGAACGTTCGAGATGAACCAGAAAAAACAGTGATTATAGGATCTTTCACAGATTCTGATGTACCATTGAAATATTGCTGTCGTTACTTGGCATCGGCGTTCTTGTTAGCTGGAAGTCCAGGTCAACTAGTCTCTGACAAGACGTTTCGTGTTAGTGTCAAGTCACTCGCTCTAACATGCATCGGCAGTATTGTCAGGCTCTATCCGAACATATTGTTGGACACACTTGAAAAAACCACCGACGTGAATAGCGAGTCATGTCAAATGATTTCAGATATTTTATTATTTATCGAACACTCTGACCCCCAATTAAGAGGAAATGTCTCCCTTATCATTGGACTCTTTTTAAATTCAGTCTATGTGAAATATCGTAGCTGTTACAGAATTTTCAAAGAATTAAACGATAAAAAACATGAAAATAAATCTACAACACTGGAGAATCTCATAACACTTCTGATTCAGGTAATAAGCATTTATAACTCTGTTGTTAAGTGGCAAAAGGAGATAAGTCGATAAAAAAGTAAATCTCATTGAAATTTTTCACGAAATTCATTATATCTCGGAAACTATGAGATATAGAGCAAAATTGTATTGAGCCTTTTTTGTAGACAATTCAATTTTCTACAAGGAAGGTCCTACGCAATTTTATCCTATCTCGTGTAGTTTACAAGATCTCGAAAGATCTAAATTAATGACTTTGTTTGAGAAAAAAAAATTATTGTAAACAAAATCGATTATAGCTCAAGAACGGTGCAAAACGCGACAAAAACGCATAGAACCTTTTTAATAGAGAATTCAATTTCCGACAAAAAAGGTCTCTTGTAATTTTATCATATTTCTCATAGTTTTCGAAATATTCGAAAAAATGTAAATTTCCAGAATTTTTGATAAATTACCGACTTATCTCGTTTTATTGCTTAATGACAGAGTTAATAAAAATATTTAGTATTTATAATTCACTATTCAAAATACTAAATAAATTTTTCTCTTCTATCTAGGCACTAGAAGATGAATCAGCAACGACATGTCGACAGACTTTGAGTGCTCTCAACACGTGTCTAGTGTCTCTCTTGGCTTCTGATGACAATGCCCAAGGGCTCAGACTCATTTACAAGCTACTTCCTCTCGCTGATAACGTGTATTTCCTCGTGAAAATGAACTTGGCGCAAGTATTGAGCGAATTGCCTTATATCACGATAAAATATCTCACAGGCAATTCATTATTCCAAGATAACGTCGTAATGGTACTAATGAAATTGCTTGGTGATGAAGATCCTCGTGTGCGACATGCTGTAAGTGAGGCCATAATAAAGTTCATTGTAACTGCATACCATGCAAGACCACATGAGGATGAAGTGATTCGTAAAGCCTCATCCTACATTGAGCAATATCTCACACCGATAACGTCGACGAATCCTGTAGAATGTCGTACGTATCACGTCGAGCACAAATTCTTCGTGAATGCTCTAGTCGAGCCTTTTCATTCCTTCTACATGGACAATCGTCGGAATTATTATCATCAAGAGAACATTGAAGACACCCTGTCCATGATGATTGGCATACTTGTCGATAAATTGCTCGTAGATTCATCGAAACATTTGATCTACGGCTGTTTTGAGACTCTCAGTGAATTAAGTCAAGTTTATCCAACGACATTGTATCCAGACACTTGGGACTGTAGATTAGCAAAGGCTTTAAACAAGAAAACAATTTCAAAAGTACATTCAAGCAATCGAAGTATCAGCAGCGAAAGCAATATGGACATTCCAACAATGTGTGATCATCTTTCGCCAATTGGCGTTGAACTTCTCTGTTTAACACTATCACTTGTGTCTTCGGACTCAGTGAGTCTGGATTTGTCTATTCATCGACACTTGATACTGTTAGCTGGAAATTTGCTTTCGGGAATGGCATTGAGGAATCTGAAGACAATAGATATCAGCGAGAAGAATGACGCGAAAGAAAGCGCAACGAAAATGTGGAATTTATTCGAGAACAAGGAGACAAATCGTCATTTGGAATTGCTATTTCAGCACGTCATGAGAGTGATAAATATTTATGTTCATATTATAGACGATATTCCAGTTGTCACGACTAGCAGTAAATCTTCTCTGTCATCTCTTTCCTCTGCCTCGTCTCTCTCGCCGAGGAAGAAAATAAGCGTTCACTTGGATCAGAGATCAAAGGAACGCAGTGAAAAGGGCCCGACGACCTTGTCTAAGGCTGGTAAAGAGTCCATAGGCTCGTTTTACTCTTTACCACACTATGTAAAGTTACACGAGATCTTGAAGGCAGCTCACTTGAATTACAATTCCACTCTGGACGTCGAAGCCAGTCAAATATATCTTGGGCTGTTACATGCAACACTCGAAGTATTGTCGCAAATTCTAGAGATAGCGAGCACTTACGAGGCACGAAAAATCGCTGAGGAAAGTCTACATTATCTTGAAAGAACCGTGTCTTTATCGGCGACAGCGAGTGTCCAATGTGTTTGTCAATTGCTCAAGAGTCTTTTTGGGATGAACCTCAGTTCCAGGTGGGACGAGCTTGAAGATATGAAGAGTCCTGACGATAGACTAATTAAATCAAGCCTGGAAGATGTGAAACGAGGATTGTACGATCGGTGTTTTCAGAAACCAGTTCGATACATGGCTGACTTAATTAAAACTATTGGAAATAACTGTAGAGACAGTGAAGCCAATGCAGGATGGATTGGAGGGAGCTCAGCATTGCGTTGTCGAAGGGACTCAGATCGTAAGCTCTCCATTGTCTTCAAGTCTTTCGCTCGTTCTAACAACCAAAAAGCCTTCTTTGCATCCTTTATCCGCATCTTCGAGCCAATGGTTATAAAATCATTGAATCTGTACACAACGACAACTTCCATTGATTGCCAATGCCAAGTATTAACTTTACTGAGTCAACTCGTTCAATTCCACGTCAACTATTGTCTCCTTGACACGGACAAGACTTTTATTGACTATGTGTTAGGTCAATTTTCATTTATTGAAGAGTCTCAGATCCCACAAACTGAGAGACTGCTCCCGAAAATCTTTGGCTTTCTCGTTCATCTTTCATATGAAAAGTTTCACTCAAAGATGATTATTGATATTCGAGAAATAATCAAGCTCTGCGACGGATTAATGGCGAGTGGTCAACCTCCAGCGACTCATTGTATTCCTGCAATCATTCCCGTCGTCGAGGACATCTTTCTAGCACGCTCAGCATCCTCTAAAACTGGCCCAGAACGTGTCGAGTTGGATACTACACGTGAATATCTAATGTCGATGCTACTGAGGCTTGTAGAACATCACAGAATCATCGAGCTTCTGGCTCAGTGTCTCAGCGAGTGCCGACGCGACGAAGACGGCGAGGACAAGTGGAGAAAGTGGTCGAGACTAACGATCGATGCAGTTCTACCAGCACTATCATCAGGCAAAATCAAAATCGAGTGTGAAAGTGCTGCTATAGCGCTGATCAAACTCTTTTCAACGGTATCGCCTATTGTCTTCCGGCCTGTTGATCCTCTGCTAAAAATCCTCTTCACTGTTCCTCCAGCGTTGGAGGAGTCTGAAATGAAATTGGAACGTTGGTTGGGCATGGTAAACATCGTCCTCTTAACATTGATATCCTATGCCAAGGAGGAAATGATGCTGACAAGATTGTCTGAGATGAGAGTCTACATAACTGATCTGGTGCATGCTCTAGATCTTCCTGATACCCACTTTATCAACGATACTATTGATCCCTTGAATGCCACTAATGTTGAGTCTTGCTCACTTTCCCCTGAGAGAGTTCTTTCGAGCTTTGTCTTTAGGGTAGTGTTGCTTGCCACTTCGAAGATTCGTCATAATCTCGACTGCGTGGACTATTGTGATAATCTAGTGAAAGGCAAGGTAGATGATTATCTCGTGGAGGAATTAGCATTCTTTCTGCAATTGTGTATTCAAATGTTTGAGTCTGGTAGCCACTGCAAGATTGCAAATGCAACAATTACCATGCTTAATGAAGACAATGTCCTTCCAATAGAACAGATCAATCAATTGATGTTGGACATCTCCAAGAGAAATTGTCCCATTTTAACGACTCACTGGGTTTATATAATGACTCTATTGGGATACAGCGATCAGGGTTTCTGGTCGCCAATGGCTGGCATCAGGAATCAAAAGGACATAAATACTTTGACTTTGACTGAAACAAATAGAAAAAAAGCAACAATTGATACGACAATTGTAAGTGAATGTTCGACAATTCTATTCTGCGATCACATTTGTGAGAATTTAAATGATGTAGAGTCGTTGTCCTGGCTCGTGATGAATCATATTGAAGACACTATGAGCCTTGCAAATGAGTCGCCAGTGAGAGATCTTGTGACTGCTGCAGTGCACCGAAATTCAGCAGCCAGTGGGCTTTTAATTCAAGCTATTGCTGCACTATGTATGGACCATTTTCAACCGAGTCTCATGAAAAAACTGTTAAAAACACTAGACAGTGCACACGAGAGTCAGAGTGGAGCGGTGATCTTGACTCTGATTCCCACGTTCATTTCTTCCTCTTGCCTGGCAATTTCAAGAATGGCCACGCAAATAGCAGGAAAACGAGTCGAGATGCTGCTTAGATCCGATTCGGAACACGCTCTTGAACAGTTATCTAAAGAAGATTTGTCAAATCTAATGGAAACTCTGCAATCGACAAAATTGGCGAGAAAGCATGGTACATTAGTTAGTTTGATGAATAAATTGGTCGTTCAATTTTACGACATGTCTCCTCTGGAGTTGGAACACTGTCGACCTTTCAATCCACAGACTGTGAAGAATATACAGTTGGGCAAGCAGTGGTTCATGTCTCAAGTGAAATTGAGATGTTGCAATCTAAATGTAAGCTTAGTCGAGCTTTCAGAGTCGGCAAAGCTACTGAGCAATCTTGATCTTGAAGATTGCAATGATATCTTAATGTCAAAGGACTTTGACGTAAGAATTTTGGGCGAGTGCATTAAGTTTGGATCGCGAATGACTCTCGAGAAAGATATCCAACTAACTGCCTTTGTCAATGCCAAAGATTATTCTAATCAGGTGAAACCCAAGGACGAAAATTCTGAGTGTCTGTCTGCACTCTATCGATCTGCAAGGCAGTGTTTGTCTAGTCATGTGCGACATATCACCGAGTTAATGCCAAAACCTCACAATGTCTACGATCCCCTGATTAAAGATGATGGGAAACCCTCGAGAACGATGAAGTATACAATTAAGTTTGCAATACTCATAGACGATTCAATTTATTGGGATAGATTGTTCGCAATAATCCCGGCTGTTACGTTCTACATGAAGTCTCTTCGAGAGTTTAATGATCGTGATATTCGTTGTATTGATCCTAAATTCGATGAAGAAGATCTCGCGAAATTCGCCGTGCTTTGTCTGGAAGTTGTTCACTGGATGATTCACGAGGATGAAATATCAATTCGTAATCTCAAGCCTCATGAACTTGAACTTTGCCTAACGTGCTCCACTGAGATACTAACGAATGAACGTGTGTGTAGAGTATTTGGGAACGAGAGCCATTACTCATGGATTTGTTCAGCTGCGAATACTCTTTCGAGGCTTATATCGTTCTGGCTTTCACCAAAGAGACCAATTGAGCCAACTAGCTCGAAAGATCGTTCAAAAATGGACCACAATCTGCCGAAAGTCGACGATCGTGGACTGATCTCAGCCTTGGAGAACGAAACGACGCGAGTTTATGCTCGAGCATGTCTTCAAATGGCTGCACTAATTGCCTGGTTAGAAGATTCAGACTTTCAGAGGAAAGATCGAAGCATACCAAGCTTTGCTCGTGATACAATGATCACTCTTATCGTCATTGTGAGCAGACAGAAGCTTGTTAACTCATTTGTCCTTACTCCTCCACTCGTGTGGAAACATGGATGGCATACTCAGGGCTCAGGTGTAACGCTCTGCCACTTTCCATTGTTGCTATCCACTACTGAATCAAACTTTCTTCAAGAGTTGGATATCCTTCGTCAATTTGTCTACAGGATTACTCTTTTAGGATGGACATCTCGGCAACAATTCGAAGAGATCTGGATGGCTCTTCTCAGCGTGCTCAGTGCATCTTCAAGTGAAACTGAAGCCCTACAAGAGCCTGAACCTGTAGGCAACAGCCAAGCTACAGGTTTAGCAGTTCAGGGAATCACCAGAATATTAGTTGAAACCTTACTGCTTCCTCATCCAGGAAGTCCAGTGAACAGTTTTGTCATCCATGATTCACGTGATCCGCCTCTTTCACTGCAAAAACCAGTATCGCAGCGGCTGTATATTGTTCAGGATCTCCTCTCTTGGATGTACGAGTGTGCAAGACATTTGAGAACAGGCAAAGGCATGACTACAGACTCTTTAGGCCTGGAGCATCTCTTTACGAGAGGCAACATTGAAAGAGATCGACGCACAAGCGGATACGATCATGCTTCTTACAGCCAACTTTCTGTTTCGTATTTGTGGTCCTCGTGCTGTCTTCATGAAGACAAACTTTCTGCGTCTGTTCTAAGACTCAAAGAAAGGAGACACGATGCACTTGCCTCGAGTTGTCTCGATTTAGACTCTTGCGTGAGATTTCTCATTGAATTGTACAGTCGATGGATGTTACCTCATGCGGGAACTTCATCTAGACTGTTGGATGAAGTTGTCAAGAGTATTGTCGCTATTTCTGAGCTTTTTGTTGAACGAAATCAATTTCAATGGATGTTCGACACGTGCTGGGAGGTTGAACGATTGCATCCTATGGACGATGAAATTCTTCATCATTCATTGATCTTTGCGATCTGCAAAGCTGCCGCTGTGTTGGTGCCACTTGATATTGAGAGCTTGGAAAAAGTGAAACGTGCTACAGATGCCGGACTCAAGTCTAGTTATCTGCCATGTCGAATTGCTACACTCCATGGAATTCTGTATCTCTTGCAGAGTGCTGTTCAGGCTAATTGTGAGGACACAATGAATATTGTTCATCCTATGACGATCAAGTACATTCAGAGGCACATCGATAGCACGAAAATTGATGATGTGGCTGCAAATGAAAGTGAGGAACATCAGCGAATAATGTGGGCTCTGGTGTTTTTCCTTCTTGAGCACGCGGAAGACACAGCTCCGGATACAGAAGCACCAGCCGTCCTCGAGTTGTCCTTTACCTTGGCCAATCTTCCAAACATCTCTATTACTCTTCATCGAACACTTCTTCAGGGCTTGGAGAGATTAATAGTCACGAGAAGCGTAACTGGACGTGTCGCTGATCAAATAGTGAAATTGTCGTTGGACAGATTGAAACATCCGAGTTTCTTGTATGTCTTGCCTGCTCTCAGACTTCTCTTGACTTGCATGTACACTGAAGCTGCAGATCGCTTCAATCGGACTGCATCATCGAACGAAGAGCAACCACTACCAGACATTGAGCCCGAGGCTCTAATGCGAACGATCGAAAGAACTTCAGCAATATTTGATAGAATAAAACGAGGACATCCGATGGAAGTTAGAATCTTCTGTACTGTTCTGTCGGAGATTCTTGGAGATTTCTTTCCACCTTTTGAGACACTGACAAAAGTCATTGGCGAATTTTTGTCCCCTCATCAACCTCATCAGAGATTGATTTCTGGTGTAGTTTTTAAGGTGAATTTATTTTTGTATATAGACAGAAGCATAGAATTCAGTAGTGAAGCTGTAACAGGAGATGTTGAGACAACACTTTCATTAAAATCTTTCACGAAATTCATTATATCTCGAAAACTATGTGAGATATGACAAAAATGCAAAAGATCTTTTTTGTAGAGAATTCAATTTCCTACAAAAAAGGTTTTATACGATTTTATCATATCTCACATAGTTCTCGAGATAATCTGGAAAATGGAATTTAGAAACTTTTCGATAAATTTTCAACTTATCTCTCTTTAGCATGCCATTACTGAATTATAAAATGAGGAAATAATACATATAAATATATGATTTTTCTGTTGTACAGGTATGCGAACGCGTTGCAGGCAACGCTGATCAACTGGCCCTTCTTCAAGATTGGGTTGTGTTTAGTTTACCAAATTTTATGCAGAGTTTACCCCTCGTTACCTCCACATGGTGCCTGTCGTGCTTTTTCGTTAGCGCTTCGACAAATCCCTGGCTCCGAGCCTTGTATCCTTGACAATTTAATTTTAAACGAACTTTCAATCTCGAGTGAGCTTTGCTGAGTTTAATCATTTTTTGTGTATTGTTTCCCCTTAATCATCATAATAATTGCCATAATTCTGTAGTGAAGCGGTAAAACGAGATAAATCGAGATAACACTTTCATTAAAATCTTTCAAAAAATTGATTATATCTCGAAAACTATGCCAGATACGGCAAAAATGGAGAGAACCTTTTTTGTAGACAATTCAATTTCCTGCAAAAAAGGTTCAATGAGATTTCATCGTATCTCTCATAGTTCTCGAGATAATTTGAAAAATGGAATTTGTAAAATTTTCGATAAATTTCCGACTTGTCTCCTTTTACCGCTTCACTGCAGAATTATGTGCCAACTGCTTTCCTTAATATTTACAATAGATTTCCCCATGTACAGTCGAGAATAGGAAAGTACGAGTATGAAGATAAGAAAATATTATGCATTGCTGCTCTAGATTTTTACAGAAAGGTATGCCGATTTATCTTTAATAAATCATATCCAAATAATTAATTACTTTTTTAAATTTTGTTTTTCAGCTATCGAATGACTCCCAGAGAAAAGCATTTATGGATAGTGTTTCAGCAGCCGGAAGTGAACCGGGTTCTCCATTCAGTGACATTGTGACAACCCTACAAATTGCTGGTGATATGTAATATTCAACGTAGATTGATGTACACAAATCGTTTTATTTCTATCCTTACGATGATTAGTTTCGTTACATTGATTTAATTATGTTTTTCTCGACTGTTGTATTTGGCTACAGTTGATAATAAAATCTATTTTTCACTCACATAACTTACCCTTTCTTTTGATATATTAATTTAATTAGTTCTTGTATTAATTTCCGGGCCCGACGATAAATTTCCTGGACACTGCAATCTTTTTTGGTGTCTTGATACCGAGAAAAAAATTATAAAAGTTTTGTCTCAAAGAAGAAAAATCGTTATTTAAGTACTTTGAACATTTAAAAGAATATCGACTATTATCATGCACTAATTGAAATTTTATGAGTGATTATAGATGAAAAATCGTGCCAAAAACGAGACTCCTGAAGCGATTGTAATTTTCATTACACTTTAAATGAATCAATGTTTTTCACAAATACCTCGAAAACTTTGAGAGATACAGTAAAATCTTATTGAACTTTTTTTCTGTAATTTTTTTTCTGTCCGACTCAGTCTGAGAAATAATGTCAAAGCTTTGTCCTGATAATATAGGAATTTTCCGTATTCTAATCGAAAAAACATTCCACAGATAGTCAGTTAATTATTATCGACATTATTGATAACTCAAAGACAAATATTAACAATTAACACGTTCGGAGTCTCCTTCTTCTGTACATTCTTGAAGACTTCACAGTGGAACTTCAGTTCATAATTTCCATAGTAGTCACCATCATAGTAATACCTATTGATATTCTTCGAGACTCAATAGTTTTCTACACACAGTAAAAGATTTATCTCAGCTTCCACATTTTGGTCATTAATTACCTGTACTATTGCTTCTTGATTAAACTGATTTTGAGACACGATCCAAGACCATGTCATCGTACCAGCTAATTGTCCTCGTCATATCGCTCTTCATCAGTGTCCATCACGGTAAGCTTGATCAAATAAATTGCCTGGAAGTAATTCAGTAGTATAACAGTAAAAGGAGATCAGTCGAGATAACACTTTCATAAAAATCCTTCACAAAATTCATTATATCTCGAAAACTCTGCTAGATACGACAAAAATGCAAAGAACCTTTTTTGTAGAGATTTCAATATCCTATAAAAAAGATTCTATTCAATTTTGCTGTATCTGGTGTAGTTTCTGAGATACCCTAAAGAAATTGAATGAATGATTTTTTTACTTTTCTTCACTTTAGTGAAACGAGAAGCATTGTATTCGGCTGAAAAGTGACTTTGTCTGATTTTGATCTAATTTCTTCGGATTTTTTATCATTGCCCTAATATTTCTAAAAAAGGGTTCGATATAATTGAATTATATCTCTCTCTTATTGTTACAAAATATCTCCCATTAAAATCTTTTAGAAATTTCATTATATCTCGAAAATTATGCGAGATACGACAAAAACGTAAATGATCTTTTTTTTAGAGAATTTAATTCCCTACAAAAAAGGTTCAATGAGATTTTATCGTATCTCTCATAGTTCTCGAGATAATTCGAAAAATGGAATTTATAAAATTTTCGATGAATTTTTCACTTATCTCCTGTTATACCCCTTTACTACTGAATTGATACGTTTGTATGTGCTTATTTACATACTCTCTACCATCACATTAAATGAGGAAATTAATTGCTTGAAATGTTGTCAATTTGGATCATCATTTTCGCACTATTTCGAAATTTTCATTAAAAACGGAAGTAGCAGATTTGGACTCTTATAGCCATCGATATGATTACTTTCTTGTTGTTCTTCTCGAGCAAGAGTTCTACAGCTTGCAGAGCTATACTAGTAGTTTTTCATATCGATAAACTTTATTACGACAGTGACAAGAGAAAAATGTGTTGAACTTGTAGATTATACTGATTAACATTTCAGGAAATGCAGCTGAAAGAACTATCGAGGATCGATTTGACGAATGCTGCTATCTTGGAAGTTCTTGGAAACATAAAGGACATCAATGTGATAATTACACTGATTGGACAAATCTTCAGGCACAGTTGCCGACGAAACATCAGAAGCTGTGTCTGAAAGTTGTCGAAGTATGCTGCAGGGGATCTACCTATGAAGATCAATGCCAGAGGGGTATAAAGAGAGCTCAACAAAAGTTGCCCTGTTCAGTAAGATCAAATGGAACATGTCCTGCAAACCCCCTAGGTGACTACAAACGCGACTGCTGCGAAGGCTGTGAACTTGGTAATTAATAACATTTCTATCATTAAATAGTACAAGAAGATAAGTAAAAAATTATTGAAAATTTTAGACATTTTCACAAATATCTCGAAAACTTTGAGTGATACGACAAAATCTTAAAGAACCTTTTTTGTAGGAAATTGAATTCTCTACAAAAAAGATCTCATCCATTTTTGTCGTATCTCGCACAATTTCCAAGCTATTATCAATTTTGTGTTTGACAAATTTTTTTTTTTTTCTAAAAAATCTGAATGATGATTTTTCGAGATATCTCAAAAACTACATGAGACACGATAAAATATCATTAAACCTTTTTTGTAGAAAATTGAATTCTCTGTTAAAAAAGTCCTATGCAATTTTTGCGTAGCTAGTCGAGTTTTTGAGATATAATCAATTTTGTGAAAGATTTCAATGCACGATTTTTTGATCTATATTTTAATGAAATTCTAATAAATTCAATAACGTGGATTTATTTTTAGGCATTCTAGCCGCGTCTTTAGGCGCAAAATGTGGCTTTAGACACTTTAGTTTGGACTACCCATTTAACTCAGCATTCCTGGCCTGCTGTATGATGGCTTCCACCGATAACATAGACTTAGGTAATCAATTGGACAATAATTTATATATCTATACGCCCAAAGTTACGGATCGTCCGAAAGTGAGCATCACTAAGTGCCCGCCTGGCTATGAACGAAGCTCGACTTTAGAGGTGAGACCATTTTCTTCTTCTCAATTTTTATTATCAACTAATAATTGAACTAATCATATTTTATTGCTCTTAATTGTCCAGGATTGCCAGGACATAAACGAGTGTCAACGCGATTCAACACTCTGTCCAAGAGACGGTGAAGTGTGCGCGAATACTATAGGCAGCTATATATGCCGAAGAATCCCGTCCTGTGGATCTGGTTACACTTTAAATGCATCAACACAAGAATGCGAAGACATTAACGAGTGTGACTTGGGCACTCACAGCTGCCCTAAAGGCTATCGCTGTCGAAACACAATCGGATCTCACCGATGTCACAAAATTATAAAAAATTATTAACAAAGAAAATAATAAACGAGAGACGAAGAGTACAATGTTTGAGATCGTTGTATTCGCAAAGAACGAAAAAAATATAATAAATCACGTAAAAAATAAATAAATATACGTAACATGATACTTAACGATGACAATCGTTATTCTAGTATTAATATTCTAATAAATTGTGTATGTCTTAGCGTGTGGCATTCATTTCACCACTGAAAGCACAAAGATCAGAGTATAACAAACGTTCAATCGCGGCAATTAATAATAGCGACACAATAAGTAATTAATGATTATTAATGATTAACAAATCACAGTAACAACAATAACGCAGTAGCTGATGAAACAACAATTCAGCCAGTGATATCGAGCAATTTGTTGAGGACAAACAAAGAACACGTTTTGCCATGTGGCAAATTGAATTCGTCTTCGTGCAAAGAGATCGCATAATTATTATCGACGAATATTGAAAAATATATATATTCTTTTTCCCGACGAAAAAATGTGTATGTTGAAAGTTTGGTTGGGCAATTAACGCTTTTGCACCATACCTTCCTTCCCATTTTTTTACGAGCTTTACGTCCTTCTGTTTCCTAACGTTTTCCATTGTCTTGCCAAAAACTGCATTGTTCATGAGTTTGAAAAAATTCTTTTCA
>JABSMT010037453.1:0-14885 GCA_018902335.1 Eumacrocentrus americanus | reverse complement strand
AGTCAATAAAATATATATTTGTTTATATAAAATATTTGTGATATAAAAATGGGATTTTCAAAAGTCAACTGGAAGTCCTCGCTTGTTCAGTAGGTGTTCCTTTGGATTATCTAAATATGTAGGACCCTCTCCAACACGAGTATGCATTATATACTTCAATTGTCCTGGTGATTGTCTCTCACAATTAATTTTTTCCAATAAATTCTGCAATCACAATTAATTTATCCGGATAAAGAGAAATGTATAATTTTATATTATAAAAAAGGGAAATTGAATCACCTTTGATGGAGCACTACTTGTAGGTGGATTGCCCCTTTTGTAATCAAGATCTTGATTGGAACCAGGTGGTAGAAAATAATCCAACACTCCAAGAACTTCGGGAACGTCTTTTTCCAAGAGATATAAGACAGTATTTGGTCCTGCGTCATTCGTATATGCAACTTTTGTCTCATTGACAGCATCGTTGTATGCATGTATAAGGTCAATAATAGTATGAGACACGTCAGTAAGATAAGAGCATGGTGGATAAGTATCGAGGCACACAGCGTGCATTTGGTTTGAGTCCTTCATTGTTAATTCAGCGAACTTCTCGAAATCTTTATTGATAATTGCTTGATGCATTTCTTCAACTCTCTTTGGAACACAATGTTCAGCACGATATTTCAAAAGTTCAGACGTCTGCACACTTCGTTTCATTCCAATTCCGCTAGGAATCTTTTTCTTAGAATCGTTCACCTAAAAAAAAAATTATTAAACAGTTCCATCATAGAAAAAAAATAATTTCTCTTAAATCTCCAATGTCTTACAACTAAAATAATAATTCTCATCTCAGGCCAATGAGAAGCTGGAGCAATTTGTTTAGCGATACTGTCTGATCCCTTTGGATCAGAACCCATGTACCATCTCACGAATCCTCCAAAGACACTCCTGCATGCTGATCCAGATCCTGATCGAGCTATTGCACTAATATCGCCATCAAACTTGTATAATTTTGCTAGCGCCGCGCTGAGGCAAGCATAACCAGCTGCACTCGATGCCAGACCAGCTGCAGTTGGAAAGTTATTTTTTGAACAAATGTGCACCTTCCAATCTTCCATTCCAGGAGAGAGGGAAGCTTGTTTTCTGACTGAAACATCATCGATTTTTTATAATAACGATTAAATTTGGTTTGAATGATATTTTGGACCGTACTTACTTTCTCGAAGGCAGTTTTGCAGTCTTGGATTGTTAATGGATTCTTCCCTGGTGGTTAAGAATGAATAAATGTAAATAAATATTTTATTGAACGTTCAGAAGTATTATTTTACCTTCCATTCAGCCAAATTCTATCGGATTCATAGTCTGGACTAGTCATCACGGTGGTTTTTGCGCACAACTGAAATAGATAATTAATTTTTTAAATATTATCAATAAATATACCGTATCTTCAATAAAGAAATTTACCTGCTTAGTATCCAGTGACGCACTGATAGAATCATTGATTGGCCGGATGATATCTTCATTGCTTTTACCCCCTGAAAAATCATTTTACCAATAAAGAATAATATAAGTAGTAGATATTGACCATACGATATCTTTTTCAAATATTCATGATGCTCAAGAGCTCAAACATTCTATTCATATAATTTTTAATTGGAAAACGAAATCGTAATCGATGCATCTGCATGTTTATCCATACATTTAGATGTGCATCCAATTTATTTACAGAATTTCAAGCTTGAACTTTTGATCATTAAAACAGAAAATAAACTCGATGAAAGGCAGTAGATTTTGCCTAAATGAAATAAGCTGAAGTATTAACGTACAATTGATAAAAAAAAATAAAAGGATTGGGGGGACTTATCACGACATACAGTACTTGATGACCGCGATGTTCACAGGAGCAATACAAGTTATGATGCTCATTGTCAACGACTTTTTACATTAATTAGATGACTGAACAGCTTATTCGGCACACCTTCAACCACCTTCAACCGAATCTGGAACTAACGGTTCCAAAATAATTTTCTGTATACATTACCTTCATTAACAAATCCAGAGTCGTGTCACAAGCCATAGAACGTCTGACTGAAAAGACACACAACTTAGTAATAAAAAAAAAAAAAAAAATAGAAACTTTAAACACACGTGAAGGATTTTCATGGAATAAAAGCGAACGCTGACTTACCGAGCGAGTCACATTATAAACTCTCAATCGATAAATATCCTTACAATTTACATAACTTGTCCATCAATTAATTACATATACAGACAATTATTTGAATAATGTTATTGGCTAATAAATTAGCATTTAAAATCATCGTTGAAATATGGGTAATAGAACAATACAAATTTTGAATGAAAAAATTTCCCGCGCAGCCATTTGAAATCTCGAATTGCTCTGTACCGTCGAGATATCGATTTACATCAAAACGATTATCGTTTTATTATGAGGCGCGGTGTTTTTTGGTGTTTTTGCGGTCGGCGGATTATCAGTTTACCGTTCAGTTCTGGTCAGTCGGAATAAAACGGTTATCACACGATAAATCTGGTGGAAAATATTAAATTTGGAAAATGTTGGGTCATCCACCCGCATGTGTGATAGATGTAGGAACAGGGTAAGTGTACAAAAGGCGTAAAAAAATGGATTAGGAGTTCAATAGTTAGACTATGAAATGACTAACACCCCCTCCTTTGATAAGTGTGTTGAATGACGTTTTTTTGTTCACGTCTTTTTCCCTTTGGAATTTACTTTGCTAGGTACACGAAGCTGGGCTTCGCTGGAAACAGGGATCCCCAGCTGACGATTCCCTCAGCCATTGCCATCAAAGAAACTGCTAAGGTTGGAGACAACTCTGCCAGAAGAGTGACCAAGGGTGTGGAGGACTTGGACTTCTACATCGGGTATGAGGCCTTCAACTCGCCTGGATACTCCATAAAGGTCTCTATTATATTTGTAGATCAGATAAAAATATCACTAAAAGTGATATTTTTCTTTATTTCTTTATTCATTAGCAGTGAGTAAGTTGGCAAGTTTTTTATGGGTTCAAATTGAATCGTACATTTTTATTAACAGTATCCGGTCAGACATGGACTGGTGGAAGACTGGGACTTGATGGAACGCTTCCTTCAGCAATGTATTTTCAAGTACCTCAAAGCAGAGCCTGAAGACCATCACTTCTTATTGACTGAGCCACCTCTGAATACACCGGAGAACAGAGAATATATGGCTGAAATTATGTTTGAGTCATTCAATGTTCCTGGATTGTATATTGCCGTCCAAGCTGTGTTAGCTTTAGCAGCTTCTTGGACAGCAAAGTCTGTTGATGACAGAGTACTGACTGGAATAGTGGTGGACAGTGGCGATGGAGTAACACACGTGATACCTGTGGCATCGGGTTTCGTGATAGGGAGCTGTATAAAGCACATTCCCATCGCTGGCCGAGACATTACCTATTTTATTCAGAGTCTTCTGAGGGAACGTGAGGTCGGAATACCTCCAGAACAGTCTCTGGAAACTGCAAAGGCGATAAAGGAAAAATACTGCTACATTTGTCCAGATATAGCCAAAGAGTTCGCAAAATATGATAGCGATCCAACGAAGATCAAGCAGTACACGGGTATTAACAGTATAACGCAGCAGCCATTTAACGTCGACGTTGGTTATGAGAGATTCTTAGGTCCGGAAATATTCTTTCATCCTGAATTTGCGAATCCCGACTTTACGACACCATTGGGGGAGATTGTTGATGATGTTATTCAAAATTGTCCGATTGACGTGAGGAGGCCGCTGTACAAGAATATTGTACTGTCAGGAGGGTCCACTATGTTCAAAGATTTTGGCAGACGGTTACAAAGGGATGTAAAGAAGACTGTGGATGCACGATTGAAGCTCAGCGAAAAGCTCAGCGGTGGACACATCACGGTATTTATCAATAATATCTTTTTACACAGACTTTCAAAAAAATATTTGAACAAAAAAAACCATTATAATAAATTGTATATTTTTATTCTCAGGCTTTTATATTTCTTTGTTTTCTTGGTTCTAGCCTACAGCCATTGATGTTCGTGTAATATCACACCATAAACAACGCTGCGCTGTATGGTTTGGTGGTGCACTTTTGGCAAGCGGTCCCGAGTTCTACCAGGTGTGTCATACGAAAAAAGACTATCAAGAATACGGTCCCGGTATCTGTCGCTATAATCCCGTGTTCCGTAGCGTCGTATAAACTGGGACTTGATAAAAATTTTTTTTTCTGAAGTATAAAAGTAAAACGAGAAATACCTACGAGACATTGCGGTAAAATACTCTAGCAACAACATTGAATTCGCGAGTGATCATTACTGCGGTTCTAATGAATTGTTTTCATTTTTTCTACATTTTATCTACAAAACTGAATGCTGAGCAATGTTGAACAGTCGTCTACACAACCGGTTCGTGCAATCTAATATTCTGGAGAAGAAACTAACGATGGTGAATCAATTGATTAACGCACACAAATGAAAATACGTTTTTGAAGCTCGTTGGCGATATGCATTATATAACAATAATAAAGAATGTTATTTGATAATGTCGATAGTAGTAAAATTAAAAAAAGAAAAGATAGAATTCCAGGGTTTGGTAATAATACTAAGTATTAATCATAGAAGAATAAATTGTACACATAAATGTGTGTTGATAAAAGCCCGTTTCTCTTGGCATTTAAGGTGAAAAATTAATGGATCAACTAACATCGAGCGAGATACGTCAATAAAGTTTTCATAATATATTTAGTTACTTCAAGTAATTTCTCGTTATCTTTTTTTACTAACATGTACGAGTTATTTAACGATTATCAGTTTATTACTATCTACATCGACTGTGACGATAGACTTCTAGTCCTTTTATTTACACACGTTGATCTAGTTTATCATACAGACAATAAAGAACCTAGAACTAAAAAACTAAAGATACCACAAGAGAATAGTCCATTAGACGTAAAAAAAACAATGATTAGTTGGATATCGTATTCAAACAATGATTCAGTCGAATTCGGGCGGTTCATTTGCATCATACACATTCACATTATTCAAATCAGCATCTGCAGGATTTCCCTCAAAATCCATAAAAAGAGAAGAAACAAAGAGTGAGAATAAGTTTGAATTGGATGGGGAAGGCCTTTGGACGGTGCCGGATCTCACGTAGATATCAATTGAATCAGTAGGCGGAAGTGGATCGTACGAAAAAATAGGTCCCTCGTTCTGCATACCGGGATGTGTAATAGTGACTTCTTTAATGTCTGAAAGAATGATGTGTCTGAGAATATTCCTAGGAGGCTGTCCTTGATATCTTTTGCTTCTTTTGTCTCCGCAAAATTTGACATATTCATCTCCAGAGTCAACTCGATCCATCACAATGTGAGCCGCGTTTTCGAGCCAAGGAAGAATGGAAGTTAAAGCTGCCTCTTTCCATAGATGGCATGTACGTATTACATACAAGTTCTGAAGCTTCTCCAGGGCAACACTCGTCGTGGCTTTAGCTCTACTGTTAAAGTGGTCATGTCCCAGGAGTCTTGTATCCGTCGCAACTCCACATTTATCTAGTAGATGAAGTAAAACCCCTGGGAACATGATTAAGGCGTTCTGCAAAAGCTCATCAGCAATATCTCGATGTCCCAAGTGGAAGTGGGCAAGTGCAAGACTGTAAGCAATGTTTGGCAGTTGTGTCAGATTTCTCGAGCTCTCCCAGAGTTCACAAAAATCTATGAACCACTGGTACTCTTTGGCCCTGAGTGCATACAAGTCAATTACAAGCACTACTGCCAGAGGGTCACCCTCGGGATCAAGAGACATCAAGACTTTGCAGAATTCTAGACTTGTTCTGTAGCAAGCACGACCTCCAATGAACATTAGATGCTTGAAAAGAGCAATGAACAGGGCTCTGTTGGTTTGTTTTTTGTAGCTCAGTCTGCAGTTTCCCGTTGTCATGTTAAACAAAGGATGGAATGCACACTCGAGACAGTGCACTGCACGCTCAACAAACTCTGCTGACATCTGCAAGTCCTCGTTCAGTTTGCAAAGGTCAGCAAACTGCAGAAGAGCATCCACATGATATGGATGGGCATTTAAAATACTCTAAAACCAAACAAAGAGCAAAGATTAAATATCTTAATCTTAATAATATACAAAATAAATGAATATAATGTAGTAAACGGAAACTCACAACTATATTCTCAGGATTTTGGCTTTCAACTGCAACAAAAAACTTAATCTGTATTTGCTGATAGGCCGGACTATGAACATAAACAAAATACTGTAAATCATCATGAGACTTGATTGTATTATCCACAGACATGGAGAGGCCAGATTTGCCAACAGGGAGCCAATCGCTTGAAGCAGTAAGCCATGTTTTCCTCAAATGTCCAGTTCTTCCACGATTTCTGTTCTTATTCTGCTCCCCTGGCACAATCTTGCTACCACATATCCTCTTAAGCTCATTCACAGCATTCAAAAATTTGTGTTGAACTGTGAGGATGCTCTCTTTCGTCTTTTGAGCAGGAAGAATGTCCTGGCTCTTGCTCGAACTGGGCACAGGTTCGCCAAGAAGTTTATTCACTTCTCTGACGGTTCTTTCGATTTCGTCTACGACCCCCTCTTGGTAATCATCTTTGATATTATCTTGGTTTTTTGCTTTCTCCGTTTTCTTCTTCTTCTTCCGTTTCTTTTTATTACGTTTACTGTTATCTACGTGGTCGTTCTTAGCAGCTGTGCTGTCCTCCTCGTCATCGTCTTCTTCATCTTCCGCTTTCCCATCACTTTCTGAATTGTCATTCAACTAAGGTGCAGTCAATAAGTTAATCATCGTGTCAAGAAAACAGGAATAATTTTACTTACCAAATTAAAAACGTTGAAGGATTTTGCTTTGCTATCTTGAATGATTGGCTCAACGTCACTAGTTTCCTCATCATGATCTTTGGTTACTTTGGTTATTACGTCGGTGCCATAGATTTTTCTCAAATATCTCGTCGACATTTTCTTCAATGAATCAATCAGTCTTCAGCAATACGCAATAAATATCAGGGATTCCTATTGATCATAACAATCTGTGTTCAATTCAATGATTATAATTACTGTGTCGTCTTTATACGTTTTACTTCGGCAAACGGTGCGAGAATTCTCAGTAAAATTCTAAAATCAACCACTAGATGGCTAAATAACCGTAGTATGACGTCACGTTCACTTATTGCTAAAGCGCCATATGCCAGTTAGTGACGAGATCGGGAACTACAATCTGGAGAAAAAGCAATATGGCGGCGTACAGAAATGTTCCACCTCGGATCGTAATTAACAGCATACAGTCATATTTTTTCGAAAATCCACCAAGTTTCCAGTTCATAATGTCGATTGAACTGGCAGAAAAGGTAAAATGATCAGTATGGTGTCGACAAATGCTTCCCCGACTTTATAGAAAGCGATATGTCTGGTGGCGAGCTTTCCGACGATTTTATGAATGCCTATTTAACTTTTCGGGGATTATTTATAATAAAAATTTTGCTACTGCATGGCGGCAAATAATTCAATCTATCTCTTCATGCATTTTGTTCATTTATACATTCGGCTGGCCGTATTTTACAAATTCAAAATTTTTAGTTCCGTGTCGGCCGCTAGAGGCGCGCATGGTCGAGATGGGGAAGGCAGTTTTAAAAAACCGCTTGAAAAAGCTAGGAAATCGTTGTACCGACTGCGCATGCCTCGTTTTCTTTGCGTACAATAAAGAATGGACTTATCATGGCGGCAGTGCAATGTAGTTGGGACGACTCGTCTGTCATCTGAATCGTCCTTGAAAGATTCCGAAATATTTCTGATATATCGTGCCCATTCGAGCATCTGGGATTAATGTCATGTGCAGTGATTCGTGACGAAGGTAAATGCCAATTGTGGCAAACGGAGAAGAGCCTTGTTATTGGATTGTCTTTGGACGTGTCATTGGGTGCTGTTTAGCACATAGCACAAGGTATGAACGTGCTGAGACACTGATAATAATTCGTATTTATATAAACAAACATGAACGGCATTGAGATGACTATGGTGATTCTAATAACATAAGTTACATAAATTTGCGCGATCAGTCAATCGACGTTGTCGCTGAATTCTATTGATTGAAATGTGGGAAATTCTGTGGAAAGTTTAGTGGTGCCTGGCTGGTTTAAAGGGCATTGACTTTTGGCATGAGAGATCCCCCTCGGTTTTCTGGCGTTCGGTGCTGTTCCATTGATATCTTCATGATAATATAATCGATTACCTTATCGTTCCTAACCTCGCACTACGAAACTTGCTGTTATATTCTTGTTCACCTTTCCCGCCTTTTCAGCAATGCTCAAACCGAATATTTCATATACATACTCATTTACGCATCGTTTTTTCCTATCGCTTGACCCTTTGTCAGCGACGCATCATGGGAGAGGAGAGCTTGATCATGAGTCAATGACCTGCTAAGGGTAGGATTATCGACTCCTGTGTCTGAATTTTTGGACCCTATTTCGGCATTTGTGTACGTATGATGAACGCCTCTAAATTTTGTACTCTTTATCCCGCAATTTCGTAATTCAATTGTATCATTTTAACGCTGATAATAACCGCAATTATTTTATTTCTTTTAGCATAAAATAGATGTCCATCGGATCGAATATTCGAGTGTCAACAACTCGTTTGTCTTGCCAGGACAGTACCAATTGGTCTAGCCTATAGAAACTATGTCGGGGAAATAAGTTTGACGACAAAAATTTTAACATTCTGATTGAATATGCATACAGACATCTATTAGGTTGGCAAGCGGAGAATTTCACTTTTTTTTAAAATTATGTTATTGAGGAATTGAACATTTTTGGACTCGTCAATGCAATATAAGAGAAAATACTAGCAGAAAAAAACCAGTGGTGTACATGTTGAATGCCTCAGAAACACGCGAAATCTGAATGGACGAAATTTATTCAAGTGGGACTTTTTTTTTCGCCCTACTTGATGAATATTCAGAGGAAAGTACGGTCATTTGGTTTAGCTGGATATCCTGTTACGTCGGAATTTGACATCAATCGTATCTTTCTTCTACGGAGTTATACTTGAATAGTGATTTTTAAATCGAAGTTTTTGAAAAATTAAATAGAATTATATCATGAGTATTTTATAAAACACGAAGCTATTAAATACTATAGTTCTCAAGGCTTTTTCTGTTGATTCCATTGTTGAGAGGGGTTCTTTGACCGGATCACTTTGGTACAAATGCAAATATTTTATCTTATCGTGCGATAGGTGCTTGATAAATGTTCGTAAAAATGATTTCATTCAATAAACATGCAACGATACCCTAAATTTTAATTTGAGTTGAATCATGCCAATGTGTGCAACAAAGTCATTATACAAATGACTTGTGATGTTTGCATGCGATTATTAGAAAATAAATATTCCAAACTACTTTTGTAGTGTGATACTACGTCTATTAATTTTTCAATGACGAGACTGAGCGCGAGTGCACTTTCGAGAGGAAATCTAAAGTGGGCACATATGTGCGTCAGAGGGTATGGTGTAATATATGGGTTAGTAGATTCTCAAAAGATCCAGGACATTGTCCCTGATATCTTTTTGAATGGATAAGGCAGATTCTCTAGAAGATTTCGTTGTTGTCGGACGTAAAAATCATTGGAGCCAGATGGCACCACAGCCTTTTCTTTCGTTCAAACTTGATATTTCTTTTATTTTCAACGAGAATATAAATTAATTAAAGCAAGTTCCCACCACATGACCAGTTAAATAATTTCAGTAGTGAAGAGGTAAAAGGAGATAAGTCGAGATAGCTTTTTCATTAAAATCTTTGACAAAATTGATTATATCTCGAAAACTATAGGAGATACGGCAAAAAAGCAAGAGACCTCTTTTGTAGAGAATTTAATTTCCTACAAAGATGGTATAATAAAATTTTTTCGTATCTCTCGAAGTTTTTGAGATATTTGTAAAAATAAAAATGTCAAAAATTTTCGATAATTTTTTACTTATCTCCTTTTACCGCTTAACGACAGATTTTATGATTTACATCAAGTTGCAAATTGCTGAATTTTTATTAAATCAGTTTCCAATTTTCATTGATAATAAAAGAATGGATTAACTTGATTGAATATGAATGAATGAGTGGTTATTTTTGGGAAGCTCTCAAGCGATGAAAATTCAGAAATATCCAGTTTGATTGTGAAATAACATCTATGGTTCAAGAACGTCTGTTGACTGTAGTACAAAACGTCGGCTGTTCTTATAGAAGTTTAAATATAAATGAATAGCGTCATAGAAACACAGTTAAATAACCCCACGATAAATATACCAACAGAGGTCATTGTGCCAAGTAAACTCTGGTCTATACTAGAAAGGTCTCACGAAAATTCAAATTTTTTAATTCGCAATGACTACTTCCATACCTTATTTGCAATCGTTTTTTATGATTCACGGTGTCGTAATTAAATAATGGAGAAAGGATTGTAATAGTTTCTTTATAAGTTTTTTTTTTCATCAATTGTTGAGTAAACCAAATTAATAGAATAGAATCTTTGACCCAAAATAATTGTTATAAAATCACACAAAACTGTGGATGGATCTGCAAAAAACCCTATTATGGTCAGTTTTACGATAAAAAAAAAACGATATTTCTGTTTTCCATCTGCATTTAAAGCAAAATCTCATTCAGCCACTGGATTCAATACCTCTCTTAATGTCTCATTCTTTTCTATAGCACGACGAGCGTTGAGTGCCAATTGATCGCGTTCGATTCTCGTGAGTCAGAGAAAGAGAAGAAAATAATAAAAGAATTGTAAGTAGAGCGACAAACGTAGTTGTATGTCGACAGTCCATTCTTTTTGCTCGTCACTCTCCTTCAATCTAGAATATGCAAAACAACGGAGCATATAAACATATGTTAGTCGTCAAAAATGTTTTGTAAAATAAAAAAAAAATTGCCTCAATTATTTAATTTAATTACCTCTAGATTAACTGGCTTTGTGTGTTTATTTATTCTTTATTTGCTTAGATTTTTGCTATTTGATTAGGAATTCGAAATATTCGATTATTTTTGAATAGTAGACGCGGTTTACTTGAGTAAACTCAATTCGGTTCTAAATTTTTTTATGTCGCAAGGTGGACGGCGGAGGGAAGGTCCGTGCATGTTGCCGTTTTAAATAAAAGGAGATAAGTAAAAAATTATCAAAAATTCAGCGACAAAAATTCAGTTTCAAGTTTTCTAAAATGAACAATATCAGTTATTATTATTAGCAGGCGACAGAAAGTCTTGAACAAGTTCACTCGTTGAGTCATTTTAACGGATATATATAGTATTTATAACTAACCGAAGTATAGGTAAGTAGGTGCCTTAGTGATTTAAAAAATTTATTGGCCCTTGTTATCCTTCGACATTGCTGCAAGTAATAACATTCCAATATTATTTTTAAGGAACACTGACCAACATGAAGGAGGACTTGGAAGAAGATGAACCTGGGGCGTCCCTTGAGACGACCTCCACCGGGACTTCGACCGATGCCACGATTCCCTATGGGTCAGTTGTAAAACCGTAAAAATTCATATTACAATTATTAATTAATTCCTCATTCGCTGTCACACATGAGACAATAGTCAATATGAATTATTTTCACTCGTGTGTATTTGCCTTAACGTTATCAGAGATAATTCTGCAAACCAACGACGCGCCGCTAGGCGGCGGCAGTCATACCTCGATTGAGAGACGAGAAGCGGCTTTTGGTGGAGCTCGCCGCCAGTTTGCGAGTAGCTGTCAGAAGAGTTGTACGTGTTGTCATTGATTATTTAAAGGCTCTCTCTCTCTCGCACATTTTTTTCGCTACATTTTAGAGCTGTGTATTTGATAACAGCGTTGTTTATCCACCGATGATTCGGTCATGTCCAAGATAAAGTCTATGAGACATATTAGAGAGTTTAATAGTGTGTCGATAGATGAATGAACAAATTGCTTCATATAATTTTTAATCGCCCCACCGTCGGAATAATTCTCGGGGGGTGGCGGAGGGGGGGGGGAGAGGCGAGGTCTCCACTGACTTCCGTGCATTTCCGTGCTGCGCAATTCTTGCACCAATGTATTCCATGTTGTCAAGGTCAAGAATATACGGAGAGCCGACTAACAGTGAAGGGAAATGAAATTCCATTAAAACCAATACTGTCAACGCCTCACCGATTCATTTCTACTGACATTAATTATCATTCTTTTCTCTCTTCGATTTTCCAAGTCTGCCAAGTCGACTGCTTATTTGTGAGATCTGTGTCACGTGGATTGTGTTAACTTGTTTGAAAACACAATGTCAACGGCATTTCATATTAAAATGTGATAATTTATTTGGCCCGGTGGGACGCCGTAGAATTGGAGTGTACATGTGAAAAGCAGCATAAAAATAAGTGTATCTCGGATGATAAAAAAAAAAAAGCTATCAACATTAAATGGAATTAAAGAGAAGCCCGCGGCGAGGTTAAGAAGTCGTAGGTAGAAAATAGATCTTGTTGTGAGTCGATAAGGTCTAATTGTGTACATAATAACAAGATCATCATCAGGGAAGAGAAAGGACAAAAATATTTTTCCACTCACTAAAAGCGATGAAAAGTAACAAATCTCGACTAGCCAATGGGTATAAATTCCATCACGGCTCCTGCAACAATTACATCGGCTTTAATACGGTGTTGTCTTCAAAGTCTTATGATATTTGCCTGATCATTTTGTGAACGGATTTCCATCCAACAAACACACACGGATCGCAGATAACAATATATAAAGATGATAATGTGATGCATATTCACCTGGTGTTGGTTAGCCACCCTCCATTTGTTCAAGATGGCGTACAAAGACGCTAATGCGTGCTGCTTGATGCGTTTCAACAATTCCGCTGCAATAATTATTGGACTTGTCGCGCGGCGGACGTGTTCCAGCAACTTTTGATATCTGTGGAGAAATATTTAGATACGATGTGGCCACAACAACAGCATCGTCCACAGTTCAGGGCCAGCGGGCCTCAACAAATCGATTCCCGGCAAAAGCAGCAGCCGCAGCAAACTTCTAGTATTCATCAGGAGATGATGCCGCTCAATAGTTTGAATCGGACCATCGGGCAACATCGCGACGTCGCGAGAGAACCTATGGCGAGTTCAAGGTCAGTTTCCCGTACTCGGCGATGCTTCAGATTGTTCCGTGCCCGATTGTGATGAATTTATGAGTTTTATTACGATGAAAAAAAAATTTAAGATTATAATAATATTTATAATTTTCAAATTACCGTATAGTAATGGGAGATATTGGTGTTTTAATATATTCGTATTTTTATCGAGAAAAAAAAAACAGTTGTTTTGATTGTATATATTTTCAAAAACCATGCGATAAATTCCGTAGTGAAGTGGTAAAAGGAGATAACTCAGAGATTATGGAAAATTTTTGATTCTATTATTTTTACAAATATCTCCAAAACTTTGAGAGATACGATAAAATCTTATATAAGCTTTTTTGTAGGGAATTGAATTCTCTATAAAAAAGGCCATTTGCATTTTTTTCGTATTTCACATAGTTCTCGAGATATCATTAATTTTATCAAAGATTTTAATGAACAAGTTATCTCGACTTATTTCCTTTTACCGCTTCACTATTGAATTAAATAACACTTTTTTGTGTAACGATACATTTTATATGTATTTCAATGTTTATCTTGAATTAGGCAAAACCATATCAGCGTCGTTGTGAGTTCTAGCTATAATTTTAGAACCTGTCCAATGTTCATGAGATAACAATAAGTTGTGTAGATATTCTAGTCTTCTAGTGCTGAAACGACCAACTGGAACAGTTGCAGGCTCATTAACTCCGTGCGATTTAGCATAGACAGAATATACGAAATAGCTTGTAAGCCAATCACAAGTCAAGTAGTCTTAGCTCTTGCCCTTGGAGAAGAACGAGTTCGTGAAATCATTTCGAGGCTTACGTAATCGCAGACGGACTAGGCCGAGTGGTCGAATAAACCGGTAGACGCCGCAAATTCCTTTGAGCAGTCAAATCAATTTCTCTCTTAAGTCTCATTTTGGCGTTTCTCTTTATGAATTAATTGGGTTACTTTTTATCGACATTGTCGTTATTTTAGATTCAATGAAACATTCAGTTTTTTTGCCATATTGGTAGGATGTAGTGTTGAATGGATAGGAAAATAATTTTTATTGTCGAAACTCATCGTTATCCGTATTCCGCCACTGTAATATTAACATAGATCTGGATAAAGCCATTGAAATAAGATCGACATTTTAATAATCAATTTTTACTTTATTAATTTTTATCTGCATTAGAATAACAATATTTTAACCATTATAGTATACCATTGCGTCTCGAAAGATAGAGCAAGAATGTATAGAGACGGTGGGGAATATATAGTCAAGGTCAAGATTTCTCTAGGTCAAAGACACTCTAATATATGCTCGTCAGATCCCGATTTGTAGTCAGGAAATATATGTCTTTCATGCTGTTAAATTTTATCATCGGTTGAAGAATCTTATTGATCGGAATTTCGTTTGCTCCTCCAAATTGGACAAATGTCACCAATTCACAATATAGACTTGAAATACTGATTTAATTCGTAATGCAAATGGACATTACTTTACAGTGGACTTTCAACAGAATAATTATTTATTCCAGCAGACAATTCTCAAAACAACGATATCCTCGATGTATTACTGTAGACATATAATCTTATATGTCGGTGAATAATTCTGTTTAATGCCACTTTTACAAGTCTGTATGTCGGCCATTCCACGAATAACTGCACACTTTTTCGGCTCTCAGAATGGATTTTTGCCAATTTGACATATGTTATAGAAGGGACCAATAGACACCATTTGAT
>JABSMT010037343.1:0-14890 GCA_018902335.1 Eumacrocentrus americanus | reverse complement strand
AATTAATATTTCTTTTTGAGTATCCAAAGAAACTGAAGTGAAAACCCCGGAGATAAAAATATATCTCTAAAAGAATTCACTATCTCCAATCACTTCCAAATTTCACTAATCACTTATTCTCCAATCACTATAATCCAATCACAAATTTTCCTGCTTATCAATCTCAATTTTCTCTACATTAAACTATAGAAGAAATCCCATCAAGAATCCGTAATTAATACCAAGAAATCCAATTTATCCAAGTAGTATAAAACAATGTTGACTCAGACAGCAGCAGTGCTACTAACCGTTAAAGGGGTGAGTTGTGAATCGACGCGCGGCTGAGAAGCGGCTGAGCTCTGGAGCCGCAGAGTCGAGCAGATATAACGTGCGTGCTCTCGTGCACGCTACCGAAGATGGGCACGGCGAGTCTCCAGGGGTGGCCAACGGGTCTGCCCACGCCACTCTGCCCACGCCCAGTCGCACAAAAAGCTCAAAAATATTAGTGCATTTGGGCTGGTAGCGCAGCATAGCTGTTAGAATCTCTCGGACCGTCTTTGGACGGCCCTGTCTTTCCTCTGTTGTCATTTCCTCATCAAAATTGTGCAAAGTTCCACCAGCAATTATAATTACAATGCTGAAGACTTCTTCTCTTCCTCTTCCTGATGTAATTGTTCACAAATTCAACTATTCTTTCCTGATGCTGCAGACTCATTGTGAATTCCAGAGAGCTTCGAGGTCCTGAAAAAGAAATAAACAAGACTTAGTCCTCTCTTTTCGCTTGCAATGACGATGCCAATGATACTCATACGTACATTTATTTTTGTTCAAGAGTGATGTGCTACGTTGAGAGCATTTTGAATTGCTTCAGACCCCTAGCACCTATTAAAAAAAAAAAATCATCATTTTTCATGCGTCATATGTTTATTATTATAGTAAAAAATTCCCTGTAAATTAAAAATTCATGTATAATGTTGGTCAGATAAGTCAAGTATAGATAGAGGATTGGATTATAATTTAGTACCCAGGAAGATATTTCTGCCTCTGAAGACTATAGGCATCTGTATATCTATGATGCTGTGGGTTAAAAAAACTGATATTGAAACCTTGCGGCGTAGATGAAGAAACGAAGCCACTATGCTACATTGGTAAATAGCAGTTCAAAAATATTCTTATCTCAACAGGAAGCATTGTGTATTTACAACCGTGACTGATGACTGATAGCAGAGTAATCAAAATTATAGATAAAAATTGGAAACCGAAGCCGAAGAAATTAAAAAAAAATCAAAGATAACATCTTGGAGTGATAAAATCTCCAGCTATTTATATGACAGGAAAGGAAGCACGTTGTGAGGTCTCTCAAAATATTTTATAAATCCCCCAAACTTCATGGAAAACCAAATAGGACATTGAAGAAGGGTTGACTGAACCTAACCGGTTATCCCTGATTTTGTAGTCTACATTAAATCTTGAAAATCGTGATAAACTAAACCAGTTTGCCCCAGGTAACACCGATTGCTGAGAACGCTGCTCATTAGTCTCCTAGTATAGGTCAACGCTCGAATATTGTCGATTGTGCTTGTGAATACCGTCACACAATGCACAAACATATAATAGCAGCTATAATTGCTCAACTAGCTGAGATTGAATGAAACTGCTTGCAGTAGCATTCATCACTGATTAAAACAGTTTCCGAGAGTCTAGCCGCATTGATTAGATTAAAAGGAAAGAATTTTTATCCATGAATCATTAACATAAATCCAACTATTTTCAAATTGAACACATACATCATCTGTGAGTCAAACCTTGATATTGATACCAACGACTTGGCATACAGTTTTCCAATTTGTGATCATTTACACGGCTCAGTGGGGACCGCGACCGCAAAAGTCATTGGTGGGGATACCCGGCTAAGGTATAAGTCCGAGCTCAAGCCCCACTGGACATCAGTTCATCTGGACTGTGTATGTTGCACGTGATTCGAAAAAAAATGCTGCTCACGTAAGTCGTCAATGATAATGTAACGAGACTTTGATAAACTAGTCAGCAAAACTTCTTTTTAAAGATAAGATTCAGTATCCCTATAATAATTCCAACTATATCTATGATACATAGGTCAAATGGCCAATAAGGAGAGATTGCATTCCTCTTGATTAAGACTGTTGCAAATGAATGGAACATAATGTGTGTATATTTATACGCAGATTGGAGTTGTCATTCGAATCACGATTATTTCAGGTCGTTCCCTGTGTTGCTGGTGGCCTTGGCCGTCGTCACCTCTTCCTTGACAGAGCCTTGCTACGCTGCACCATCTGAACCCGTGGTTGTCGATGACCCTGAATTTTTGGCACGCGCCAAGGCCCTCTTGAGCAAGATCAATGACGAATATGGACAATGGAATAATAAACTAACAGTAGCATCTTGGAGCTACGCTTCAAACCTCACTGAAGCCAACCTCGCAAACCAGCTAAATGTCTCAGCTGAGGCCGCAGAGTACTATCGACAGCTTTACAAAGAAGTCAAAGACTTTTCCTGGCGCAAAATCTATGACTACGACACCAGGAGGCAATTCGTGAAGCTGTCCAGTCCTGGTACTGCGGCACTGTCCCCGGAGAAGTATACACAGTACGATGAAATCATCAGCAAGATGCAGAGCACGTACTCCATGGCCAAGATTTGCAATTTCACAGACCAAACTAAGTGCGATCTAGCTTTAGAACCAGAATTAACAGAGATTATGATGAACAGCAGAGATCCTGAAGAGTTGAAATTCGTCTGGAAGGCTTGGAGAGATGCCTCAGGCAAGAAGGTCAAGCTGGATTTTACAAAATACGTAGAACTGAGCAATGAAATAGCTAAATTGAATAATTACAGCGACATGGCTGCTTTCTGGATGAAAGATTATGAATCTCACAATTTTACCCAGCAAATTGAGTTACTCTGGCAACAAATCAAGCCTCTTTACCTTCAATTGCACGCATACGTTCGGCGTGAACTTCGTCTAAAGTATGGAGAGACCGTGGTGTCTAAAGATGGACCAATTCCTGCTCATCTTCTTGGCAACATGTGGGCGCAAACGTGGGGCAATATTGCAGACTTTACCACTCCTTATCCAGGCCAAAAATTGCCTGATGTCACTGATGCAATGATTGCACAGGGATACGATACAACGAAGATATTCAGAGTTGCTGAGGACTTCTTCACGTCTCTGAACTTGAGTGCCATGCCAGACACATTCTGGAATAATTCAATTCTCAAAAAGCCCAAGGATGTAGAACTGATCTGCCATGCCAGTGCTTGGGACTTTTATGATGGAAAAGACTTCAGAATCAAGCAGTGTACTCGTATCAACATGGAGGACCTCATGACTGCTCATCATGAAATGGGACACGTGCAGTATTTCCTTCAGTACAAAAATCAGCCAACTGTATTCAAAGAAGGTGCTAATCCTGGATTCCATGAGGCAGTTGGAGATACAATTGCTCTAAGTGCATCAACACCAGCACATCTCAAGGAAATTGGTCTGCTTGATGATGATTCCACCAGTCACGAAGCTGTGCTCAATCATTTGTACTTAAAAGGCCTCGATAAGATCGTCTTCCTTCCCTTTGCGTACATGATGGACAAATGGAGATGGGGTGTCTTTCAATCCAGCATTCATCCTGGTACTTACAATTGTCATTGGTGGTCCCTTGCTGAAGAATTCCAGGGCATTGCTCCGCCGGTAGATCGATCTGAAGACGATTTTGATCCTGGTGCGAAGTATCACATCATTGCCAATGTTGAGTACATCAGATACTTTGTGAGTTTCATCGTGCAGTTCCAGTTCCACAAATCGCTTTGCATCGAAGCTGGAGAATACGATCCAGAGAATCCACTGAGTAAATCGCTTAGCGAGTGTAATATCTATGGGAACAAGAAAGCCGGAAAATTATTCCAGTAATTGTGGCATTTTTATGAATGAAATTGAGTATGTTAGGTTTATACCTAATTGAATGTGCTTTTTTAGGTCAATGCTCGAGCTGGGATCCTCTCGACCGTGGCAGGATTCAATGGAGAAGATCACTGGGCAGAGGAACATGGATGCTAGTGGTCTTATGGAGTACTTCGAACCACTGATGGACTGGCTCGAAGCGGAGAATGTGAAGAATGATGAATTTATTGGCTGGAAAAATAGCAACAAAAGTATGCAAATATTCCTCTAACATAATCACCCGTAATTGACGATAATAAAGGACAATTTTATTTGATTTTTATTACAGGCTGTGCTGCATAACAATGGGATGGAGAGAGAGGGCGAAGATAAGGCAAGAAGTGTAAGCAAAAATAATTACCTTCTTTAATAATAAAGGCTTGATTCATTCCAAAATAATGGAGAGTATGTAATTTTACAATGAGTGATGAATGTAATTAATTAATTTGTTGACACGAGCACTTCTATTTGTATCAATTTCTTTTTTTCTGAGATTCACTTTTAATAAATAAACACTTCAGACAATTTCACGATCTGCATCATGTTCATACGAAAAAGATTCCTGAGATGGAACTCTTGCATTCATTTTTAATCTTGAATTTACAAATACTATTATTAAGAGAAAAAAAGCCAGACATTATTTTCCACGTCCTCGTCCACGTTTGGCTGCTGGTTTCTCGCCTCGGCCTTTGCTAGTTGAAACAGTGGCTTTTTTACTCGTTGAAGGCTTACTAGTCGAGGCCTTACTTGATGAAGGTTTCTTGGCCTTTAAAAAATATTAAAAATCCCAGTTAACTACTATTAGATAAATTGCATTAAATAAATTTTTATGAGCAAAAAAAATGACAATACCTTAACCATTCGATCAGTATCTAAATTATCATCATCTCCCTCTGATTCTACACCTTCCTCCTCGTCGTCCTCGATGAATCCTTCGTCCTGGGAAGCGACAGCAGCCTTTTTCTTCGGTGCAGCAGCACCTACTGCGAATGGAGTCAAGGCAGAGCTCTTATTGTATGCACGAGTAAATGCAGCCTTCACTTTCGAGTCGACTGCTTGCATTGGATCACGTTGGCCTGGCCACAGAGAAACTTCCACGAGGGCATCCAAGTCATCTCTGAACAATTAAACATAGAAAATAAAATTATTTATGATCACAACTTCCTTTTTAATTTCTTAGTGTGTCTTGGAACATGCTTTGAGCCTAAAATAAGGTTGAAATAAAAAAAGTAACTAAGTATTCATTATACCTTAATAAATGATAGTGATTCATAACGTTGATGGCATCTTCAACACCCTCACTACCACTGGTAGCCAATGGTCTCATAACGGCATCCCTCAATGGCTTCAAATACTCAATGTTAATGGCTTCCTTGCTCGCTCCAGTGGCCAGTCTCGTGTGAACTGTGATTTCTTGCAGCAGTCTGTCGAATTTCCCACGCTTCGAATTACGTCCAAGCCAGCCTGGGAAGTTTATTTGTGCTCCAACGTAGCCTGACATCAAAGTGCCTGGTATCACAGAGGAATAACAAGCCTGCATTGGCAGAAGTGACCAGGCGCCATTTCCACGAATGGCATTCTCTACTAGATCACCCATCGATAAACTTTCTGCACTTGCAGCTACTCTTTCCAGCAGTTCATCCCTAAAATAATGGAGCAATGTCTTAGATTAATCAAAAACAGTTATTTTGATAGAGTAAAATAAATGAACAAATGTCTTACTTTGAAGCCTTGGGCACGACAGAGAGGTAATTTTCCTGAACAAAGAGTCCAGCGATGTTGTAATCGTGGAAGAATAGATTACTCTTGTCATGTATACTCATGTTTTTATGCTCGTCAGCACTGAATACTTTACGAACCACATCCCAGGGTCCTAATTTCAAATCTTTATTGAGTTTCGATGATACTTCCTCTTTGTGAGTTGATTTACTGGCCAACATGCTTAGGTGATTAATAACTTGACGAATATCGTAGTTCGTTGACTGAATCAAATGATCAAGGTCTTCGGTGCTTATGTTTATATTTTCCCTACAACATAATGACTTCATAGCCCCTCTAATCTGCTCCATTCTTGGCTTTTGGAAACGTAGATCGAACGTGTAATTAGACAGAGTCCTCATCTTTGGATGATTTCTGTCGTTGCAAATACAAACTATTGGAATGTCTGTGGACTTAATGAGCGCTATTAATTCTTGTAGACCCCCACGATCCTCATTGCCAGCCATTCCATCGACTTCATCCATCACTAAAACATGTTTAGCAGACGTTTTTGTCTCAGTCTTGCTTGTAAAATATCCCTTGACAGTTGTATTAGACAATAATCCAGCGACTTCTTCCTTCAAAAGTCTTTTGCTGCGTGTGTCTGATGCATTAAATTCTAATAGATCAAAGCCCAGTTCATTACAGACCACTTGAGCTGTAGTTGTTTTACCAACGCCAGGAGGCCCAGACAGTAAGCACGCTTTGAAGAATGCACCGTCATCATTTTTCGCCCAAGGAGAAGGTTTTGTGGGTTTCGCGTTTCCATTATGGTTTTTGTGCCAATTCATCAGCCACGCATGGAACTTCTTTGCACTGCTCTTGTCACCTTGCTGACCTATTATTTGCTTCATTGTCTTCGGTCGATATTTCTCCACCAGAGCTTGAGCTTGACCGACACGAACGATGTTCGTAGTGTTAGTTAGTGATGCAGCATCTTTATTGGAACTCGTTGTGGGTTTTATTTCTGTTTCTGGTTTGGGAGCTGACACGATTGTTTCTTTCTTTGAGGAAGAGTTCATTTTCAGTGGAGATTTTTCCTTTTCAGATACTACAGATGGGGTAACAGTTTTTTCGACTTTTTGGGGTGATTTTTCATTTGATGGAGACCTTTTTGGAGATGGAGACCTGGTGGCAAAAGTTTCTACCTCTTTCTGAGGTGATTTATCCTTCTTCCTGCTTCGATTGTGTAAGATGTTACTAGCTTTTCCTGCAGGTCGTGTTCCGATGAGGTCTAGCAGCTCGTCTTCAGACAATAATTTAATGTTGAAACTTTGAGCTTTAACTAGCTTTGACTGGCCAGCCTCTTCACCGACCACAAGATAGTCAGTTTTCTTTGAAATTGTTGCGACCACGCGTCCACCATACTTTTTTATCAAATCATTAGCCTCATTTCGCTCGAGAGACTCCAGTACACCAGTAATTATAAAAGTCAAACCAGCTAAACAATTTGGAGCTCCTTCTGGAATGGGCTTGGAGCCTGGATTTCTTGCTCCACCTCTGTGCAAGTACTGCTGATATGCAGCAGCGTGTTGCTTCTTCTTTGCGATATTCTCCTCAAATGGATCAATAGCCTCTTCTTTGTCGTCTGATTTAGTCTTTGCCTGTGGTTTCTTTTTCTCGACGACCACTTCCACCTTTGAGGCATGAGTAGCTTTGGTTGGTTTCTTTATATTTAATTTTTTTAATTCATGATCCTTGGAATGATGGTTTTCACCTTCTGTTGGTTCAGATTTACTTCCTGAAGCCTTCTCATGATCATTTTCTTTCCTATTCTTTTCCATTTTTTTAGCTTCTTCATTGAGCTTCGGTTTCTTAGGTGGCGTCTCTTCTTCACTGTCAATTTTCTTCCTTTTCCCACTGCCTCCATTCTCTTTTAGTCCTTGAGTATACATTAAGTCTAGTTCAACAGTGTCTAATTGCTTTAACGTAGCTTCGAAGTCATCATCATCGTGAATCAGAGCTTCTTCTTTCTGTAATTTTTGTGACACTGGTGAAGCATTGATTCTCTTGACTGGTGCTTTACCAAATATACTGTCAAGAGTCACTGGCTTCAACTCTTTCTCTTTCTTCTTTGCAGGACTTTTAGATTTACTTTTAGGCCTCTTACGACTACCTTCATCTTCTGAATCCGACAAGACGTGCTTCTTCTTAGGAGTCCTTGAAGTCTGAAATAAATTGAAAAACATTGAAATTTTATTTATTTTCAATTAGCACATTTAAAAACTAATTAATTACCTTTGTTGCTTTATGCTTTTGAACTGGCTTTGAAGTAGGTGAGTCATCTTCATCAGATGACAATATTACTGGCCTTTTCTTAACTTTTGGCGGTTTAGCAACTTCTGCAGGCTTTCGAGCAGCTGTCGAAGTAAAATACGATCTTATATCCTGGAAATTAAGAAAATCGTTTATCCTTTGCTTCGTTAACCTCAAAGTGAAAGGGATAGAGGCTTTCGCCGTAAAAAAAAGATACTTACCCGCGACATGATTGTGGAGATATAAGTGAATCAGAATAACAACAATCTCAAAAAATTTTTATGGCGATCCTGTATCTTATCTATATATAGTTATTGAATCAATGCATTTTTAGGAAACACGCTGATAGAGCGAAATGATGCGCCAACGACTTCGTCATTGAATTCCCGCGCAATCGCGTAACTGTACATATTCAAAAATTAAAATATGCATAAATTGGATGACATTGTTGCGACCTTTAAACTTGATGATCTCAGCAAAGAAATAACAGTACAATGCGTAAAAAATAAATATAGCGAAATTTATTATTGTTTCGAATTATAATTCGATTTTATGCGCATGCGCGTTTAACGTGTCGGAGGCAGCGCCGCCTGGAATCATGGCTGCTCCAAGACGCCCGAAACACGTGTTGGAGGTTATATAGATCAAATGTAAACGTTGGAAGTACGTTCAGAGAGAAGACTATATACTTCCTTGATATATAATCCTAAGTAAATCAAGGAATAAATTAAACATGGTTAAGCAACAATATCGAGAAGCCGACTTGACTCGGAAAATGTAAGCTATTTGTTTACTTAGATGAGACGAATGATTTATTTAAAAAATTATTAACGTGAGAGATTATAGAGACACAACTGATTCGTAGATCCCCAGAAATATTACAGAATCTATTTACCTAATAATATTTTTTCAGCTCTCATGTAACGTTTGGTGTGGACAACCGCAATAATATCGAGCGGCAAGCTCATATTCACGTTGTGGTCCAGGTTCACTACAATGAAGGCCCTCAACATACACCAGCTCCATATGGAGTTCTGGACAGACGAATGGTGAGAAAAATTTATTTATAAATCTGAAGGATTGCTATCAATCTGTAGATAAGCGTGTTGTTAACTTAACGATGTTTTTTAAGGGTATTTGCAACAAAGACAGTAAATGTGAAACTTGTGGCAAGGGTTTGAAAGACTGCATTGGACATTTTGGATACATAGATCTAGAATTGCCTGTCTTTCATGTTGGATATTTCAGATCAATCATATCAATTCTGCAAACTATCTGCAAGGTATTCTCAATAAACTAATTATGATATTGATTAATTAATAATCGATTTATTTATTTTATAACAGAAATGTTGTCACGTGATGCTGGCTGAAAAAGATAAAATTATGTTCTTGAATCGCGTTCTGAATCCAAAATTGAGGTATTTAACTCGTAAATCACTCAGAAAACAGATCTTAGAGAAGGCAAAGAAAACGACAATCTGTCAAAACTGCAAAGAACTCAATGGGACAGTCAAGAAAGCCGGTTTGCTAAAAATCGTTCATGAAAAGTACAAGACAAAGAAAAAAACAGATCCAATAGTCCTGGAAAAATTGGCCGAGTATGATGCTGCAAAAAAGAAAAATAAAGAAATAGACTCTATGCTACACGATTGCCTGGTGCATGTATTAAATCCTCTTGAGGTAAGACCAATTACTTAATTTTATACGCTCTAGTAAAAATGAAGTGTGAGTGATCACAAAAATACTCTTCTAAAGGTTCTACACCTATTCGAACGTATTCCATCCTGTGACGTACCTTTATTACTGATGAATCCAAACTGTGCTCTGCCAAAAGACCTGATAATGACGAGAATACCTGTACCACCAGTTTGTATAAGACCCAGCATATCATCAGATATAAAATCAGGCACGAATGAAGACCCCCTCACACAGCAACTACAGCAGATTGTAAAAGTTAATGATTCCATTCAAAAGTATAGACAGGATGGAGTTAAAATGCAAATGTACAATGAACTTTGGGAATTTCTTCAGCTGCATACAGCCCTGTTTATCAACAGTGAGATCTCTGGCATTCCTCCCAGCATGCAGGTAATTCGACTTGAAAATATTATCTCGTTATAAATAATTGTTTAAATTGCAACAATAAAATGCATTAAATAATTTTTAGCCGACAGGAAAACCAGGACGTGGATTGGTGCAGCGTTTGAAGGGTAAACAAGGTCGTTTTCGAGGAAATTTATCCGGCAAAAGAGTTGATTTTTCGAGTCGAACAGTAATATCACCTGATCCAAATCTACGTATCGAAGAAGTCGGCGTTCCAATTGAAATAGCAAAAATCCTGACTTATCCTGAGCGAGTAAATCCATCAAATATTGAACTAATGCGAAAATTGGTCCGAAATGGTCCTCACGTTCATCCAGGTGCTAACTATGTCGAACGAACGCGTGGTAATCCATTTAAGAAATTTCTTGCCTATACAAACAGGGACCAAACAGCTCAGGAGTTACAAGACGGTGATGTTGTATCGAGACACTTGAAAGACGACGACGTGGTATTGTTCAATCGTCAACCGTCTCTCCACAAATTGAGTATTATGGCTCACAAAGCAAAGGTACTGGAGCACAGAACATTCAGATTCAACGAGTGTGTTTGTACACCTTACAATGCCGATTTCGATGGTGACGAGATGAATTTGCATTTACCGCAAACTGAAGAAGCAAGAGCTGAAGCTTTAATTCTTATGGGGAACAAATCGAACCTTGTGACACCTCGCAATGGAGAATTACTCATTGCTGCGACTCAGGACTTCATAACAGGTGGCTATCTGCTCACACAGAAGGACATGTTCCTCAACAAAGATCAAGCTTCTCAACTGGCAAGTTGTCTCTTAGCTGGACCTGATGCTGGGATGAACATCGACCTTCCACAGCCTGCAATATTGAAACCAGCTCGATTGTGGACTGGTAAACAGATATTTGGCTTGATCCTGCGCCCAAACGCAGCCTGTAAAATATTAGCCAATCTCCGAACTAAAGGAAAAGCCTACACAACAGAAGAAGACATGTGTGTCAATGATTCTTTTATCGTGATAAGAAATTCTCAGCTTCTAGCAGGAGCAATGGACAAATTCACACTTGGCTCTGGATCGAAACAAAACATATTCTATGTTCTTCTTTGTGATTGGGGCGAGGACGCTGCGACGACTGTCATGTGGCGATTGGCCAGGATCACAAGTTACTTTCTCATGAACAGAGGTTTCTCTATTGGAATAGGGGACGTGACTCCAAGTCAAGGTCTTTTGCAAGAAAAACACACGTTGCTGCAGGAAGGCTACTCTAATTGCACAGAATATATCAGACAAATGAAGGAAGGTCGACTGCCCTGTCAACCTGGTTGTTCAGAGGAACAATCTCTCGAGTCAATGATTCTGAAAGAGCTTTCCGTAATTCGTGACAAGGCTGGAAAATCGTGTTTAAAGGAACTTCATCCTAGCAACAGTCCTCTGATCATGGCATTGTCTGGCAGTAAAGGAAGCTACATCAATATCTCTCAGATGATTGCTTGTGTCGGTCAACAGGCTATTAGTGGCCATCGAGTGCCAAATGGCTTTGAGAATCGTGCATTGCCACACTTTGAACGACACTCGAAGATCCCAGCAGCTAAAGGTTTCGTGGAGAATTCATTTTATTCTGGTTTAACACCAACTGAATTTTTCTTTCACACTATGGGTGGTCGAGAGGGTCTCGTGGATACTGCTGTAAAGACTGCTGAGACTGGATACATGCAGAGAAGATTGGTGAAGATCTTGGAGGATCTGTGTCTGCATTACGATATGACTGTGAGGAATGCAGTTGGAGATATTGTACAGATTGTGTATGGTGGCGATGGTTTGGATCCTACTTACATGGAGGGAAAGGATTGTCCTGTGGATTACCAAAGAGTTTTGGATCATGTTCGAGCCAAGGCACCATGGAAAAACGAACCTTCCTTAGATGGTGCAAGCGTCGTCACAGCGACTACTGAATTGTTGGCCAGAGCCGATTTCTCCTGTCTCAGTGAAGAATTCAAACAAGAATTGATGGCATTCGTGAAGGCAACCTCACGAAAGATAACTCGTCGTCGTCATATTTTACCACCAGAAGCAAAAACCATTGGTGAACAATTAGAACGCCTGACAGTCTCTCAGCTGACAGAGTTTGGTTACATGTGCAAAGACAAATACATGAGGGCTAAAATAGAACCAGGAACAGCAGTAGGAGCACTAGCAGCTCAGAGTATAGGAGAACCAGGTACACAGATGACTCTAAAGACATTCCATTTTGCTGGTGTGGCATCTATGAACATCACACAGGGTGTGCCTCGAATTAAGGAAATAATCAATGCCAGTCCAAAAATCAGTACACCTATTATCACAGCTGCCTTGGACAATGATACAGATGCTGAATACGCGAGAAGAGTCAAAGGAAGAATTGAGAAGACGACATTGGGTGAAGTCACTGAGTATATTGAAGAAGTTTATCTGCCCGATGACTGTTTCCTCCTTCTCAAACTCGATACAGACAGAATTAAATTGCTGAAGCTTGAGGTGGATATTTATTCTATTCGATACTCTCTGTGTACATCGAAATTGAAATTAAATCCTAAGCACGTGATTGTTCGCAGCGATTCGATTCTTACAATCAGTCCAAATACCCAGAAACACAGTATGAATCATGGCTTGACTCTCTTGAAAGAATCAGCCCCCAATGTAGTTATAAAGGGCCTCGAAGCTGTTGCAAGAGCTATAATTCACAATGATGATTCGTCAGGGAAAACGAAGTTCAAGATATTCGTTGAAGGGGATAATATGCGTGAAGTCATGGCTACGCTAGGAGTTCTTGGGTCCAAAACGACGTCGAATAATACTATTGAAGTATATAAAACCTTGGGTATTGAAGCGGCTCGTGCGACTATCATGAAAGAAATTAAATTAGTTATGGAGAATCATGGAATGAGTATTGATCGAAGACATCCCATGCTGGTGGCCGATTTGATGACCAGCAGAGGTGAGGTCCTTGGTATCACTCGACAGGGATTAGCAAAAATGAAGGAGTCTGTTCTTAATTTGGCTTCGGTAAGGAATTAACTCCTTGAAATATATTTATTTGTCATTTTCGTTTCAAACAGATTTTTTAATTATTTCTTTTTTTTGTTTAGTTTGAAAGAACATCAGACCATCTCTTCGACGCAGGGTACTACGGACAGACAGAAACTATTTGCGGCGTGTCAGAGTCAATCATCATGGGTATTCCAGCTCCTGTGGGTACTGGAACCTTCAAGCTGCTACATAAAAATGAAAAGGACGAGCCGAAGAAACGAGAATTGATATTCGACGATCCACAATTCCATGAGTCCATAACTGTTACATAATAACAATTATCTGTGGAAATAATTATGCTGTATACATATTGGTTTTAAATAAATAAATAAATAACAGAGGACGATTATTATTTATCTGTGGATTATAGACCACTGTTTATAATACTACGGACGTTGCTATGGTGTTAGCACGTTTGTTTGGCCTAATTCACTGTGATTATCCTCCTCGATGCAGTGCAATCACGATAATATAAATATCTTTTGTGACTAAATTGATCTATTTCCGACATCTATTTTCGAGTGTACGAAAAAATAGACATTCTTCTATTTTCTAGTATTTTTTTTATTGGCTTAGGACATCTCGCTTCTCATTTCTTTATCTCAGCTTGAAAATTTCAATTAAAATTTTGTAAGGAAACTACAATGGTGAATCAACGAGAGTTTTGGGCAGAAATCCGCAAAAATAATCCCAAGTACAAGAAAAAACTGAGAGTCGTTCCAGCTTTCACTATACAAGCACTTCAGGTACCTATATCAATAAATTATTGGAACTATCAATTTAGCTTGTAGACATTCATTATTTCAATTTAAATTATCGATTACTGTCTTCAAATGTCTCTCAGGAGAATACAACCGTAGCTAAGCCACCAAAATGTGGCCTCTACAAGCCAATACCACCGAAGCCATCAAACTTTCGAAAGTTCTACGAACGTGGATTATTCCCCATCTCCATGGAGAACGATGCGGCCTCATCAATCACTTGGAAAGTGAATATTGAGGACCTAGACTTCCATCATTATCTTCCAATGTTCTTCGATGGCTTAACAGAAACTGAGCATCCTTACAAGTTTCTCGTTGAACAGGGAATATCGGATATGTTAGAGCACGGCGGGCCAAAAATATTACCGGTCGTGCCACAATTAATTATACCGATTAAAAGTTATTAGTCAGATGCTTCGCATGATACTCGAGAATTCGAGGAATGATAATGAGAATTGATTTTGTTCCTTTCTAGATGCCTTAAACACGAAGGTACCTGAAATCATTTGTACGACAATGCGAGCTCTGCAACGTCTCGTGAGATCCGCAGACTGTGTTGGAGAATCATTGGTACCATACTTCCGGCAAATTCTGCCTATTCCCAATTTATTAAAGGACAGAAATGGTAATTTCATAGATAAATTATCTCTATCCTCATTCAATGATTGATTATCGCTGATTTTCTTCAGTAAATCTTGGAGAGGGCATAGATTATTCTCAACAGAGAGGAGAGAACCCTGCTGATCTGATACAAGAGACTCTAGAAGTACTGGAGAGATATGGAGGCGAGGACGCATTCATTAACATTAAATACATGGTCCCCACATACGAATCGTGCATGATGAATTAATAATGATTGTCCACATGATTAAAGGATAATAAAAGTACTATCCCTCGAATTATCTTTTTTTTTCAAAGTCGTGTATCCAAATTATTTGTATCAAAGGCGATTTACAAGTTATACCTTTCCTGCATCTTCCTTTAGTGTCACAGTCCTATTAAACACCAACTAAAAAATAAATAA
>JABSMT010037232.1:0-14909 GCA_018902335.1 Eumacrocentrus americanus | reverse complement strand
TAATTATTTTTATGTTATAGCACGAATGAAACCCCAGTCACAAAAGGCGATGACTTCAACTCACGTGACCTTTCATTTCATTTTCTATATAAATGTATATTCAGCTGTATATTTCTTTTTACAACCGCACGATTTCCTCATGCGAAGTGTGTTTCCTCTAGGATCTTGACTAACAAATTCATCCGCTGGTGTTTCAGATACAACAAAAGCACCGAAGAGGAGCCCGAAGATCCTAAAGGATTATTTTTCTTCGATCAAGAATCAGTGGTGATGAGGAAATGGCAGATCCTGGAATTTGATGGAAAACCCTATTACGCTTTTATACCTGAGAATGATGAACCTGTAAATATTGATACTATCCCCGTCGTTGCAGAAGAGGATGCCTTCACTTCACAAGAGCAAAAGTCAGCAAACTTGAATTGCAAAATTGAGTCAACTCACGATGCCGTGGAAGAGGAAGTATCGATGGGCAATGACGCAAGTTTTTATGATTATGACTATTACGATAGTGATTTTATCGACGAGAAGGAAATCATTGAGGCTGACATAAAGCCAATTCTATTGAATGGCATAGACAATGCAAACGATAAACAAACTCAAGGTGATCTGTATCAAGTTAAGGTTGAGGGCAGCATCGTAACACTCGAGAAACTTGCGGAGAATGTGCTGAGTGTCCCCGAGGAAAATGACCATGAGATAACATTTGAAGAAGAAAAAGCGAATGAGCCACAATTTGAGTCGATTGAAGAAGAGGATCAACAAGCCCAAGAGGTTCCGCAATACATTGATGGCGACAGTATGGATTCGCAGGCAATGGAGTACCCAAGCGAGGAAGAAGAAGAAGAAGAAGAAGAAGATGAAGAAGAAGAAGAAGAGGAAGAGGAAGAAGGAGGAGAAGTAGAAGAAGAAGATGTTGATGATGTCGAAGCACTAGAAGATACATCTCTCGAAGCTCCACCGTCAACTCAGACGAGGAACCAAAGACAAACAAAATATCGAACTATTTTGCCAAATACCTCGGGCGCGCTCAAATGTAAAGCATGTTCCGAGACTTTTGGCTCTGCTATAGCCTTCAGAAAGCACGTGGCTTGGACACACAAGAAAAAAGTATGCATCCAGGAGGATGGCGCATACATATGCGCTGTCTGCGACTACAGGACCCTGAAAAAGAGCCTATTTGCTGCTCATTTAGAGAGAAAGCACGAAACATGGCCGAGAAAGGGTCAGAGCAACCTTGTTTTCCCTTGCGCAGTCTGTGGTTTTGTCTGCAGATCAAAACACTCGCTTCAGTCACACTTCATCAGAAAGCACACTGACAAATACGAGCATCAGTGCAAGTTTTGTCCAAAAAAATTCAAAGTCAAGGGCGATCTCACAAATCACGTGAGATTCCATCATAAAGAGAAACCAATTAATTGTGATGTTTGTGGCAAACTCTGTCAGAACACAGGATCTCTCTACGTTCACCAAAAGTGGGCACATTATAAACCAAAATATGAGTGCACCATTTGTAAGCGACGTATGGTTACTCAGGAAAACCTCGATCAACACATGGTGACGCAGCATGAGAAACGAGAAAAAATAGTATGTGCTGAGTGTGGCAAGACATTCTCCAAGAAGGATTCTTTCAAGCGACACATGGCTGTTCACACTGGAAGCAAGCCGCATCACTGTCCCATTTGCAATAAACCTTTTGCGCGACAGTCTCAGCTTCGACAACATGTACTTATTCACACGGGTAAACGACCTTTTGTCTGCGATATCTGTGGCAAGGCTTTCACGCAGAAACCTGGATTGATTTGTCACAGGAAGACTCATCCTGGACCTCATCCTCCCTTACCCGTCATGCCAATTGCTGACCTTGTAAAAGAATTCACAGCGGAATATCTGCAAGAGAGTGCACATGGAAATGAAGAGGTGGATTCAGCGAGTGAATAAAGCAAGACTTTCATTTAGTCGTCAGCTAGGTCGAGGTTGCATCATAATTGTAGACAGAGTTAAATAGTAGTAATCATGCGAATGAAATTTATTAAAGAAGTCCCTTGTATTATTTAATTAATGATGAATTAGGATGTTAAGGTGTATGTCTAATCAATATTTTTCTAAGCCAGAATAAATTTATTCAAGAATTCAGGATATTGTGTATGGTTTAAATTAAAAATAGTATATTTTCATTACCCTATATCTACTCTTGTTGCTGATAAATATATATGTACATTGTGAATAGCGGGAAAATGAAATAAACCACTAGAGTAACAAAGAATGGACGTAATTTTTACCCACTTATGGATGCGAGTAAGTGATTTAGATGTGATGTAGGGCTGGAAATGAGATAATATTTACGTGCCTTGGACCATTAAAATAAATTGAGGAATTTATGGTAGCTTTATTAATAAACGTGTTAACTCTTTGTTTTAGATGTCTTACCCTTCTGGACCCTCTGAACATAGAACCCACATCGTCGACCTTGAAATTTTGTAAAAATGACGAAGGGCATGAAGCAGCTCGGCTACGAAGGAGAAGACTAAAAGATGAGTCGTTGATCACTACAGTGTGGACAGCAGAATCGAGTGATAATAGTGATCCGTTAAAGACAATATCACTAATTTTTCTAAACCCGGAAGAGTCAAACGAATTACTGGCATGCGACCATTGTGACATGGGGTTTATTGATAAAGACCAATTGATTGAGCATTTAAAACTGCATCGATACAAATGCATGGACTGTCCGAAAACCTTTTATCTCCAGGACACCCTCAGTAGTCACATGGAGCTAGTACATAGTAAGAGTCTCTATGAGTGCAGTGTTTGTGATTATACGACCATTAGAAAATCAACTCTAAAGGATCACTTCATTCGATGGCACACGACACGTTTCAATTATTCCTGCGATACCTGTGGAAAGCCATTTAAATTACAAAGTGCCTTAAATCATCATGTAAGTCAAGTTCACAGTGATGTTCCTTCAATTGTTTGCGACATCTGCGGTATATTCAGTAAGAATCACCGTGCCCTCAAGGCCCACAAAAAGTATCGACACTACAAAACTGATTTCGTGTGCCACATATGTAGTCGTCGTATGACAACTAAAGAAAATCTTGAGCAACACCTTGCTTGGCATAAAACACGGGAGAAGGCGGACTGTCCCACGTGTGGGAAAAAATTTCGAAAACGCGATCTAGACGTCCACATGCGTGTTCACACAGGACTCAAGCCTTTTCTCTGTCCTGTGTGTAATAAGACCTTCAAAAGACAAGTTACTCAGGAGCAGCATGTGCTCATGCACACAGGGCAGCAGCCTTACAAGTGCGATATTTGCGGCAAGACATTCGCTCAAAAATCCGGACTTAGGTATCACAGGAATCGACATCCCGGTCCTCGTTCTCCACTACCTGCGGTTTCTATTAAGAATATTGTTACGGAGTTTATACAAGAGTATGCCATGAAGAATGCGACGATTAAAACCGAATGAATGTGTTAGAAATTGGGCATTACAATGTGAAACATATTCTTTTATTTTGTATACTGCTCTAAAAATAAATGCATTGAAATTTTTCGTAATTGTTGCATGTTCTTGGGAAATATTTGTATAAATTCCTAGTCATCTATTCAAGTTAGTATCGAGGGCAGACCCAGAGTCCCTGCCCTATTAAATGGGATTTTATTAAGAGAATTTTTTTTACTTGTTTTAGGAGCAACTTCAAGATTCTAGATTCATCAAAAATCAAAATCATCAAGTTACTTAAACTGGAAAATCCACCCATAGTAGAGGAGCACATAGTGGCGATGGATCCGGCGAAAAAAGATCGTATAGTAAACTACCACTGTCAAACCTGTGGGATCCAGTACAAAGGATACTTCAAAGATCCAAAGACTCAGATATTCAAACAGGCACATTCAAAGAAGCATATTAATAAATGTCCAAAGTGTCCAAAGGTGTTTTCTCTCATCCATGAACTTCAGTTCCATATGAAAATAGCCCATCCACATAAAGAATACAAATGTGAACACTGCGAATACGTCACTCACCAAGAGGATCAAATGAAGCTACATCTGAAGACGAAGCATAGGATCAAAAATAGATATTACCACTGCAACGATTGTCGCAGAAAATTTAAAAGCCTCAGTGATCGCAAGAGTCATACCTGCCGAAGCGTACCAGGACTTTGTCAGTACTGTGGCTATAAAAGTAAGTCCAGGGCAACTCTAAACTGGCACCTTAGAACATATCATACCGCGCGCCTATTTCAATGTAATGTATGCGATAAGCGGTTGATTACGGAACTTGGCTTGACTTTACATATGCAACTCCACGAAAATCCACGGCGAAGCCAAGAGCAGTATCTTTGCGACGATTGTGGAAAAACCTTCAAGGATAAATGCCATCTTAGAAATCACATGAATACACATACGGGCATAAAGCTTCAGCAATGCTCAATTTGTGGCACTAAATTTGCCAAACGAGAAACCCTGAGGCAGCATCTGTTAACACATACAGGAAAGAGGCCTTATACTTGCGATATTTGCGGCAAGACGTTTGTTCAAAAACCTGCACTAACGAGCCATCGGAAAAATCATCCAGGCGACCTGCCACCAATGCCGAAATTCTACATTGACTCTTATATCAAAGAAGTCGATCCAAATATGGTGGTTAAAGCAAGAATGTCCGTGCCTAAATTGAAAACAGATTCCGAGACGTTTGACGACTTTCGTGCCAAGCTCAATACGTGATGTGTATGTCTATCTTTATTTTTCATTGACTCTGATTATTATTATTCTGCTTGTCTTCAGTTCCTAAGAGCTTTTCCATTACATAATATACTGATTAAGCCAGTTTTTCTACATTACATTCAATGTTAAGTTTTGACGTATAGACATGTTTATAACTTCTGTAAAAAAAAGCCTGTGAATAATAAAGATAAAAAATGTGTTGTTCAATGTATTTATAAACCTTAAAAATAATTTAGATTAAAACCAGCATGTACGATTCAGAAAATTATTGCACTCGTTTCAGGTCTCGAGGACGCAGAAATTCCCGGGGAAAAAAATCAAAACCAGCTCATGAGTGTGCCGAGTGCGGCGCCCATTTCTTCCACATGACAAAACTCGTGGAGCACCTGAAGAACGCCCACGGTATCGAGAATGCCTTCAACTGTGATGAGTGTGGTAAAGCATTCAGGAGCCCAATGAATATTGCAAGGCACAAACTCATTCACACTGGTCTAAAAAAATTCTCATGCGACATTTGTGGCTATGCTTGCAATCAGAAAACGAATCTGGAATTACACAAACGTCGTCATGCAAAAGACTTCACGTATAAGTGCAACATTTGCGCGAAAGGATTTATTTTGAAATCAGAATTTGTCGAGCATGAAAATGTTCATGTGGAGTCCAAGTATCGCTGCGAAATCTGTGACAAAACTTATTTATACAAGAAGAACTTGACAGCCCATTTGAGGCTTCATCATCCAGAAGATTCAGTAGTACTAGAGTCCAATTCAATTTACAAGTGTAAAATGTGCAAGCGAACTTTTGTCTATTTAGCATTGTTAAAGAGTCACATGAAGAATTATCACAGCGTCACTACTTCTCATCAATTTCTATGCGATCTTTGTGGAATTAAAGTTTCTACCAGACGAGTTTTAGAGGTCCACAGAAGAACGCATACAGGGGAGAAGATCACAAGTTGCGAGATTTGTGGGAAAGCTTTCAATACACAGGAGAGCCTCAAAGTTCACCGTAGAATTCACACAGGAGAAAAGCCCTATATCTGCAGTCAATGTGGTAAGGATTTCACTCAAAGGACATCACTGGTTATTCACCTTCGGTATCATACGGGTGAGAGGCCGTACTGGTGTTCAGATTGTGGCAAAGGGTTTGTCACGAACAGCTTTTTAAAGAAACACCGAAAGATTCACGACACGTCTTCAGGAATAACCAGTCACTTTGGTTCGAGTATGTGAGAAGCAATGATATTTTAGTTTCTTATTAATAAATTAATACTAATATCTTTCTTTCATTCTACATAAGTTCCAGAAGGCTTTAATTAGACGGGAGGCGCACGTTCAAAAATATTTCCGAGGAAACTGGAGACACAGTAATAATAGTTAGGGACTAAATTTTACTTTCGTTGGGAATGATCTCTTATCAACTAAAGGTGTGATTTTACAGCCAGTGGATTGATATCTCCAATACAATCTCCCAGGATGGATGCAGAATCAAGGCTGACGAAATTCCTACATCAGAAAAGTAAGTTTACTTCGACCAAAATTATCAATTGGCTTTATTTTGTAACACCATTTTTCTTTATCATTTCAGGATCGATATAATGGAGAAAGAATGCGAGTTTTGTAACAAGAAATTCCCCTTCGTTACTCGTCTTGTGGCCCACTTGAGAATTGTTCATGGTATACTGAGGCCATTCAAATGCTCAGACTGCGGTAAGACCTACCCCCAGCAATTTATGTTGAATGCTCATGTTAAGAAGAGCCATACACCGAAGACAGTACCATGCACGGAATGTAATTTTATGGGCGTATCTACCACGGACGTGCTACGCCACAATAAGAGAATCCACGACGAGGTGACATACATGTGCGTGATTTGTAGCGAGCATTTTGACAAAAAGGAGATGCTGATCAGCCACACGACAATACATGACTACATGGAATTTCAACGATGCAATGTGTCTGGCAGTAACTTTAACGATGTAATAGCGCCGAAGGAACACAACAAATCATTTCACCACAATCCATCCATGAGACTTGATCATCAGTTCGAGCATAAATGTCACGTGTGTGGTAAAGTCTTCCAATACAGATCCGTCCTCAAACAGCACAAAGTCAGAGTTCACGGAGATTCCCCGACCAGCGAGAGACGTCGCTACCTTTGTGCCCTTTGCGGAAAAGAACTTAAAACCGCTAAGGGCTTGGAGATCCACAATAGATCTCACACGGGAGAGAAGCCCTATATCTGTGAAATATGTGGAAAACGTTTCGCCTGTGAAACTCTTCTGAGGACTCATAACGTTACCCACACTGGTGAGCGCAAGTACTCTTGCGATCAATGCGGCAAAGCATTTACTCAACGTTCAACTCTTGTCGTTCACAAGAGATATCACACTGGTGAACGTCCATATGTTTGTCAAAGATGTAGTAAGGGATTTGTTACTAAAACTGTTCTTAAAACTCACATGAAGTCTTGTCGACTGTAATGTATTCCCGGATAAACTATATGTACAGAATAAATTGAAAATTTATGTTTATCCCAAGTCCGGCCAGATAGAATTAAGTTTTGTACAATAAAGAGTATGATAAGATTTAAGTAGATACTTTTAATAAAAAGATATTATAAAAGTTTGAATAGCCTGCGGTGAGTATGGATCAGTAGAAGTGTAAAGCCGATGCAGGATCCTCAATGCGAAAGTCGATGCCCTGATCGAACATCTTGTTGTTGTATTGGTAACTGATATCGTCCAGGATTGCACGATTTTGGTTATTCACGTTTCTTGGTTTCACATGTATGGTTTTGAATCGAGTTTTACGGTCCGTCTGAAGTTGAAAAATATCTCTAAGTGTGTCAAGACTCCTGATAATGCCATCGTACTGGAGCTTGGTCAAGCGTTTACATCGTTGGAGCATGGAAACTAGAAGATCATCTAGAAGTTCTCGGTTGTTTCGCAATTGCAACATAACTTCAGCTAAGCAGAAAGTTAGACCTTAGTTATGCTAGAACTTTAAACATTTCACATGGTTGAGTGACCGCTACCTACCTAGAGTATTCGTGTAATAAGTGATGAGGAGTCCGACAGTACTGCGAAAGTTTCGAGATCTACTCTGGTCCCATACATGTCCTCCGTACATGTGAAAACTCGCGAGTGGTACACTCGGAAGGAGAAGATAGGACATATCCTCATAATGAGAGATATTAACTGAGGGATAATGAAGATAGACAGCAAACTTTAGCTTAGTATCTCATCTAAAATAATTACCTATTGTATAGGAAACTGTTAATTGAGGACAGGCAGCCACTAGATTGTGCCAAGCAGTGTCTCCGATTGTGTGTTGTCGCGAATCCGAATCGCGAATAGAGATATGTAAGTTCTTGAGTACTTTGGGTGCTGCACTAGCTAATGAATTGAGTGCTTGATCTGACAATGCTGGATAGTCTAGCTGAAGGGTCGTGAGTGCATGAAGTCGTCCCAGATATCGTATATATCTGTGAAAAGCTATATTTAACTTCATTCATGAAGAGAAAAGAAGATAAGAGTGTCTTGAACCTAGAGTTGCTGTGAGGGGCCTGCCAGTCCCTGAAGGCTCCTCGGATATCTAAACCCTCCAGGCTGTATCCACAGGACCAAGAAACAGCTCGAAACAATCTTAGGACATCGGTGACACTCAGGTTTGCGTTTAGGAAGCTCACAAACTGCAATTTACGCTGACATCTATAACAAAATACTGTTGAAATGTGACCAGACAACCCACAGAAGGTGAATGCATGTAGGTATTTACCTCAAGAAGTTCGCAAGACCATGCAGAAATTTGCTACGGTGGTTCCAGTTGGTTCCAAAGAACCAGTCGGTCAACAGAAGTTCCCTCAACTGAACATCCTTGTCTCTGATCATCACTAGGAAGTCTACTCCTTCTTTTGCTCTTATATTTGATGCTATTCGAGTTTCTCTTGGTAATCTAAATGGCCGAGACCAAGCCAATTCGAAACTTCTCATGTGCTGTCCATATTTCGCCTGTCAGGAGGAACGAGTTACACGGATTGCAAACATCTTCAAAAGTTTGTGAACTAACCATCAGTTCCCTCGCTGCGGGTAAGTCGTTACGCAGGTCTCTGTCGATGATAATCGTGATTGATCTCCAAAGCATCGGCAAAGCTAAGGCGCGACTCCATGCTTGACAAGTCTGATCGACGTTTGCGCGATCCTGGCAGTCAAGATGAGTGAATATCTGCGTCAATATCAGCTCCGGCAGCTGATCCCACATATCCCGGCTTTCCTCATCTCTCCGCACAGACTTTTCTAATCAGCTGTCAAGCTGGCTCACTTGTCACTTGACTTTCACCCTTCTACTTTTTTTCCGTTCATACACAATAGAAAAAAATATTCAAGTCACCGCTCAAAATGAATAAGTACATAATATAAGACATTTATTCATTCGTATTCTTTGTTTTTTTGTTTTTTAATACCATACTATGTGGTACGTGCAGAGAACATTTTACTTAGGGAGGAGCAGATATCTATCGTCTCAGACGTATACAACAATTTATATCCTTTTTTCAGTGGAGGGTAAGGACGTCGATACAGCTTTTCAATTTAAACCTGGTTTGAACTTATAATCTAGTTTTTGTTACGCTTTTTGTCGAGTGTGTGAGTATATTTATGCGCATTTCTTGAGTGAACATTTTCTTATGTTTCTTTGCTTCTTTTTTTACTGGACACGTCCTGCTCAATATAATGTGTATGTACAGAACGATTCTGAGCCACTTCCCACGTTATAATACAAAAAATGCGATCGCCATGAGTGGGATCAAATACGCTATTGTTATTTATAATTGTAACATTCATGTTCCCATTACGTTTTAACAATAATCTTCGCAAAACACACCTCGAGAAATATTTGGATCAATATAACGATTATTACATCGAGATACATGGAGGGAACTCTCGTATTTCCGAATGATATCTCACTAATCTACGAAGACTCGTGAAGTTGATGATAGAGAAATAGAGAGAAGATTCTAGGTATTGGTCAATTTAGCGATCTATTTTTTCGCCGTCTTGATTGTCCCTCTTGGCTCTTCCTGGATGTTCTTCTGTGTGGATTTATCTCTAGAAATGCTTGCTTCAGTCATCGTAGTTGTCTTTACACCTACAGACAGCAGATATGTGGCTTCTGTTGTGGGATTGCGTTTCTGAAATAGAAAAAAAAAAAAAAATTAAGCAAATTTCTCTTAAATCTCGGAACTCAAAAATACCCGGTGAAATCAATCTAAAAAAGTTGAGTGATTGGGCCGGAGTTGCATGGACTCATTGATGCGTCTAGCAAGTTAAAACGTTTTATGCTCAACTTTTTCAATCGAAACTGCACAAGTTTTTTTACTTTCTCTTCTCTGAGAACATTCTTCGGTATCATCTCTCAAGCTTTTCGTGAGAGTTATCGAGCACGAGTTACCTTCGACGAATGCGGATATTGCCACGTCTGGGTTAACCGAGAACTCTGGAAAAACTTTGACCGATTTTTCACGTGTCCAGGTGCTTTTCATCGTTTTTTTTTTTTTTCATAGCAATTACGTGGATTCGCGATGGAGAGAACGAGAAAAAAAAATTGTCTACCGTGATCGACCACCCGTTGCTCCGGGATTGCAACCCGTTCCTAATTGCGTTCGGAGTTTGAAACTCGGAAAACTTTTTCGTTATTTGGGCAAACGCCGGTCATTCCCTGGGAAATTACAAGCGTTCTTTTTATAGTCTTTTTCGAGTTGAATCTGCAGCAGACATCTTTTACGATCAAACTGCTAAGCTCTAAGGTGCCATTTATACTTCTGCAATTTCTTCTGTTACGAAGGTGGCTATACCAGCTATTTTCTCTCAAGCCGATATCAGTCATTTAATTAACGACGCGTTCTCTTTCACGGTATCTCTAAAGATAATACAAAAGAAAAAAAGATATCCAAGTAACTTTACCCGCTGTGTATAAATCACAGTGTAACATTCCCTTGTGTCTGTAAAAGTTTTATTTACAATATCCGACCGAGTCTGAGTTTTGCACGGTAACTCGCCGAGTTGCACCCAAGCATTAATTTTTCCAAGCAAGAATGAGAAAGACGAAGGAATATAAGGGATAAGAGAAAAGAAATGCAGACAGAACCTATTCGTCGTTAACTTGCACGTCCACTTTGGCAAGAAGCTGCTTGCTTTCTTCGACTTCAGAGTTGCCCACGAGTTTCATAAAATTTCCCCCGAGTGTCTCGTCGCTGGAAGCACCACTGCGGACCCGAGGGATTTTGCGCGGTTCCATAACTTCGTTCCGAATGCCTTCTTGAAAAAGAGACGGCACAACCTGGCTATTTTGCTCCCGTGGCTCTTGCTTCACTTGGTTTTATTAGAGTGGGACCGTTGATGAAATACTCACTTCAAGATTATTTTGCCCAAGTTTCTCAAGCTGATACTCAAGTGGATCCGTCCCGTTTCTTCCATCTCGACTGCTCGTCTTGTCATGCTTCTTCCACTGGTTCATCTCTTGTCGAGTGTGAAGCAACTGACTCGTAGGATCATCTCTGTCAATAGTGCTGAGACTCTGATCCGCTGGTATTTCTTCAATGTCATTCTTCCTCCACTCGTTACCAGGATATTTGGAGGGCGAGACAGCTGACACGGCGATAAATGCATTCCTCGTTCTCGGTGTACCCTCCAGCGTTGCACCAGGCTTGGTAATTGGCGCTGCGTTGACCTTGTGGTAGGAAAATTGCTTCCACTTGGGTGACCACGTTGCAGAGTGACTCGGCTGCTTGCCGAACTCAACGTTCCAGTCGGTTAACTTTCCCTGCCAAGTGGCCTCCACCGTTCTCTCTGGCCATCTTGACGTCCCGACATTTTGGAATGATTGCCGCTGCTTCGGTTCGTAGGGCTTCCAGGTCGATTGATCAACAGGCATGACCCAAGCGCCTACGGAATGGATCTTTGGCGACATTTTCACTGGCCACATCTTTCTCCCATCGTTCCAAATACTTGATTCGACTTCCTGTGAAGGATTAGATACCTTTCTCGATGGTTCCTTAACTTCATTTGTGGTCCTGCTCTGCTTACTCGTTTCATTTTCTTTGTCGAGCAAGTTCCCCTGTTTATCCAAACCGAGCTTCCTCACTAAATCGGCGTTGGGATTGTACGATTTTCCATTCTTATCTTTCGGCCAGGGTTTTGCTCCAGCGAGTTTAAATGGCCACGTTGCAGGATCCGACGTCAAGCTGTTCCACGTCTTCATTGAGATCTTTGGCAAAACGCTGTCCTGCTCCGGGTTGGATTTCAATGCCTCATTCAAGTCTGAACGGTTCCTGTGCTTGTCCCCGACGTCTCGATTGTAGCCTTTTGGTCTTGGTAGCTCACCCCTTGAGCGCCACAACGGAGTTCTCATGCTCTTCTCAGACGACCAAGAGCCAAACTTTCCGTACATCCTCGGTTCAGCTTGACTCTCATCCTCCACCTGAAACAATGGGCGCCAGAAAGTTTGCCAGGATCGATACCTCGTGGCCCAGTTTTTTCTGTCATCGTCAAAGAAAGGATCAACTGGTCGACTTGGATCATACTTGGAGTATTTCCAGGGTTTACCGTAGTACCCGCGATGACGGGAAAACTCACTATTGGGATAAACCAGCGCGTCTTGATAATCCTCCAAATCTTCATCTTCAAAATCCCTCGTTCTGTCCCCAATGTACTGGCCATATCGATCGTACCTATCTTGATTGGCCCTTGACCTCTGATACGCCCGTCCTGGCACGTCATAATCGAATACTTGAGAGTTAGAAGCACTCAACGTATCTGGCGCATAGCTTGGTGGCTCAGAGTCATGTTGATTCAGTGGCGAGCCCTTCTCGTGAGTGTTTATCTTGCCGAAGTGAAACTTCCGCGATAGGGGATACTTCCTGGCGGAATCGAGAATAGACGGGATCTCGTCATTAATGTACTCGGGACTCTCATCATGATTAGATGCTGATGAAGCATGCTGCTTTGATGGTACGGCATAGTGGATCTTGGCCAAATTGGATGGTTCCCTGTGGCTAGACTGAGATGACCAAGATGGCCCAAATAATCGCTCTGCAACGAGTCGCCAGTGTCTTGGAGTTGTGATTTCAGTGGACGTAGTTGTAGGTGTGGCTGGAGTAAATGGTATCACGGTGGACGTGGTCGATACTTGATAACGGGGCTTCTTCTTTTTCTTTTTCTTCTTCTTGGGCTTCTTTGACGCTGGTTTGGATATTTCGATTTGTGGCGTATGTGTTGTCAAATCCGAGCTCTCACGATCCACATAGTAACCACGTTTGCTGGAATCTAGTGCTCGAGAGAGTTCTAGGTCATCCTCCACGTCCTCTGAAAATAGTAATGAACGTTGATGTTAAATAAAGACAAGAAAAATCCATAATGTATTCACAAAATTTGAATTTAAGTTGTTAAAAAAAAAGACGTTAGGGAAATGGAGCGCCTAATCACGACGAGTTGCCGCACAGCGGAAGGTAATTAAGAGGTGAAATGGCCCATTGGAATAGTGCTGCATTAGAGCTGGAACATGCGGCAGTGAAATTCGTGGAACAATTGTTCGGCTAATAATCCACCGGCTGCACTCCCGCTACTCTGAGCATAACCGTCTTTGTACAGTGATCATCATCTCTCGGTGTATTATCGATTTTCTCATTGTCAAACCCTTTTACGAACGGGAGCGATCACTTTGATATATCGGCATGAATAATCCCAATGGGCAAGCTATAAAATTGACTTCCCGCTACATATTCCCCCGCGACCTCTCGCCGCCAGAGATACTTACTCAGCAGTCTGTGAGCTCGCTCCCATCGTCTAGGATTCTCGGCGAGCCTCACCAGCAGCTCCATCAGACTCTCTGCGAGTATATACTCCTCCGTCTGGTCAACAAAGCAAGAAAACATACTTCAGTCAAGAGAGTCGAAACCAACGGAGAGATAAAGAGCTAAGAATACATGAAATACACCATTCAAATGTAGCGCGGCAATTCAAATAGGTAAACTCGTTCACGAATAATAACAAAATGCTAATTAAAACATATAGGTAAAACCAATTCAGGATTATTGAGTAATCGGGCAATTAAAAATCATCTATTAGTGCAGCAAAATCGACAGATTTGACGAATGAATTCGTTCAGTCACAATAAATTCGGAAAAGGCCAACCGAGTGAAAAAGTCACCCGTCTGAATTTATTCTCAATGGCACTTTCGACATGTGAGGGATTAATAACCTACGACTCTCGCCATGATTTCCCGCGAGAGCTCATGAAAAGGGACTTAATCCCGGATACGTTTGAAGTATACCTGAATAGACCTCACTGTGATTGAAACTAGTCTATAGTCAGGAATAAACGGAACAAGAAGCGAGCAAGGGAGAGAAAGAAATGTATGCACTCGGCATTTCGCCAGGAAATTGACTCGTGAATCGAAGCGGCAAGAACTGTAGCACTTTGTCATATGACCGAGGGCATCGTTCTCCTGTCCTTGCCATTTCTCCACATCTCTCTCTATATATATATTCCCTTCGTTCTCACTTTTCGTTTCTCTCTTATACCCAATTCCCAGAAGATCTCAGCTTAAAATGCTGACGAAATTGCTTTCTGCTTTTTAAATTCCAAGTCGAAAAGACGTCGAAGTGAACCACAAAAATAGAAACGAGGAGCAGGTCGAAGTCATTGTTAAATGGAATAATGTCAAGTCGTCTCTTCTGTCTTGCTCACACGACGTTGAATTTCCTCTCTATATCATCGCGACACTTCGTCGAGAAGCTCGCCTCGAAAATTAAGTGCATCTAAGCTCTTGCTCTCTCTCTCTATATCTCTACTCGTATTCCTTCAACTTGCAAGTGGCAAAGCCGTACCCCGAGCTCCTCAAGTTTTCTCTGCTTCTCGTGCTTCAGAGTGTGCGTAGCGGGTAGATAAGTCTCAAGACCCTTCAGATCGGATTGCTGTCTCTTAGCGAGTTTTGCAAGGATCTGAGTAGATGCATCCAAGTCCTGATATTCTTCTTTTCCAGCGATCTCTTCTCGTAGGGATCTCCTCTCCGCGTAAGATCCATCACGAATTCCGTCGTGATCGAGCTGAAAGGTCCAATGTCTTTTATGCCATTTCAGTTCATCATCAAAAATCAATTTAGAAAATAACAATATATAT
>JABSMT010037122.1:0-14932 GCA_018902335.1 Eumacrocentrus americanus | reverse complement strand
GCGCGCGCTTGCGCGCGCGGGACCTCTGGTTGTTTTTTGAAAAAGTGAATGAATTCCTGCACAAGAACGTTGTTATAGATAAATTTTAGCAATAAACGTTCTTCCTGTATACAAGACTATCTTTCCTAGACACATATAAGAGGTGCTTGGCGAATATTTTTATCAATTAGCAGTGAATAGATCATATTAGGCAACCATAGGCGGCAGCACCATCGTGACACACGTTTCTCTGGAAGTCTGCCCGTCTGTCTGGATCACTTGGGAGCATTGGAATACGTTCTATTTTTTTGTTCTATATTACAATCTGATCACAACCAAAAAATGGCACATGTAAGACACACTATTAAAGGACATACAATAAGAATAACGTGGATATATTCATGTTTTTTTGTTCATTAGGTATTTTTCCGGACGAATAGAATCTTCATCCGATTGCCGGTCGAGGAGACACTTCGTCTATTAAAACCCAGGTATCATGATGCTGAGCATAAAGAGGCACAGCACAGTGCGAAGTAACATTATTATCATCTATAATTTTCTTGCAGAATTGATGTCTTGACAGTACCATGTCGTGGGAAAAAACTCTTGAATCATCCCCCTAAAAAACGTATTCCTCCATGGCTACCGAAGCAGACTAGAGTGGTCAGTAAATAGACTTCAAGGTGAATGTTTCATGAATAGTATGAGAAAAAGAACTGAATTTCAAATATTTTTATAGCTCTATAAAGAGGATGTAACACCAGAAAATACAAAGTTCATCAAAGAAGTCATTGAGACCAAGTATGGCACTGCAGATCCACAGAGTGGCTGTTATTCTCCACTGAAAGTTGCACCGATTGAACCAGCTACCCAGTGGACAAAAGCATCAAGAAGGACTGGAGTTATTGCGAGAAAAATCGGAATTTATCCAATGTGGTTGAAAAATGGCGAAAAAGTACTTGCAACTCTATTACATGTGAGTTAATTAATTTTTTCTCTCGTATTTCCATCTATAATTAATTGATTGAGCTATTAATAATCGTTTCCAGATTTGTGATAATCACGTTATAAAATATATTCCACCTGAAGAGTGGAAACCCATGCACAGAACTCGGCATATTACTCCTAAAAGAAAATTGGGATGTTTAGTCGTTGGAGCTGAAAGTGTAGATCCACAATTGTTTACCAAACAATATTGTGGTTTATTTACTGATGCTGGGGTAATGCCAAAGCGATTGTTAAGTCGATTTGCTGTGAGTCCTGATGGAGCACTACAGCCAGGTACTCCTTTAACGGCAGCTCACTACAAACCAGGAGAAGTCGTCGATATTAGAGCGAAAACGTGGGTATTTCCGATAAATCAGTACAATTTGTCTTTTACTAAGGCCATGTTAACTGTTTATACAGAATGGACAGAGGATTTCAAGGAGTTATGAAAAGATGGGGCTTTCATGGTATGCCAGCAACTCATGGCGTGACAAAAACTCACAGAAGACCAGGAAACATTGGATTTGGTAGTTCTAAGGCTCGTGTAATGCCAGGAACAAAAATGCCTGGACATATGGGAAATCGTTATCGCACCTTTCGAGGAATAAAAGTATGCTCTGTGAGATTTTTACATTATTTTTAAATTCGAATTGATGATAAAAATGAAGAAAATGTTACAGATATTGCGAGTCAACACCAAGTTTAACGTTATTTGGGTCTTGGGACAAGCCATTCCTGGCGAAACGAACAGCTTGTTGCAAGTATATGACACACTGTTACCAAGAAGGAAATTACAAATTGCCCCACACTTTCCGACTTATATGTCCAACGATGAGCCACCCCCAGAAGAATTGTTGGCAGACGAAATGCATCCTTTCGATGCCCCACCAATTATCTATGAAGTGGAAAAATAATCGCCAATAATGTAAAAAACAAATAATAAATACATAAACAAACCTCGTAATAACTGAAAACGAAGATGTTGTGTTACTTCTTTGAATTAAGAATGAATCAGTGTATATAATCATGGCCCTAATCGACGACTTTATATTCGTTTATGCTAGTTTTATTGTTGCTGCTCCATACAGAACAATTAACTAATTCTACTGACGAAGAGTAGTCCAATGAATTTATTTAGTAATCAATATCGCTATAAATTTAACACGCCTAAAACATATATGAATGATTTTGTAAGTGTAATATGATTGAACCAAGATTCGATTTTAAGAAGAGTAGAGAGCAGCGCCAAGTAAGCACAAAAGACGTTTCTTTTTTATTATATGCTTAAATCAAGAGAAAAAAGTAGTAAGTCATAATTACACATTTTTTTTTACTTTTGTCGTGTTAGATTCTTTTTCATTGATTGGTCTCAATATTTTTCAATTCATTTCCTTTAACAGTACAATAAAAACTAAACGTAAATATTCGTTCATTAACGTAATTGGAAGAGAAAAAAAATAGACGAACACAATCAATCGTACTTAGGATTATAGCATGCTCCTTCGCAACCTCTTGTTATATATTCGCTGTGTCCAAATGTTAACTGAAAGATGTTTTTTTTCATGCTGATGTTCATTCAGGAAGGCCATTGTTTCAGCGTCACTTCGGAGGTCACATACACTCGAGAATCTTGGTTCAAATTCCATGGAGCGCCTTGTATCATCGGAGCAAGAAAGTTGTATTGAAGGAGAATAGATAAAGCAAAATAGCTCCGCAGTGATGTCTTTTGGATGGCGGCGCGATTAAATAGTGAAGAATAACGCCCTCTCAGAATTTGAATCCTTCGCTTGGAATAGTCGTCGTTGGATCAAACTCAAAAGCACCTTCTCCAACTTGAGGTGTCAAGTTCGTGTCGTCAGTCTGTAACGAACAAATTAATGGGTAAAAATGATCCTATTTCTGCATATAAAATTTTTCTAAATCAAAAGATAATTGTCACTGACCTCTTCAGAGAAGTATTGCTCGATTATGTCGTAGGCTAATTTATAGATTTCTACATTCTCGTGAGTTTGAAGTGCCTCAATCTTGTCCAAACCTGAAAAAAAATTATTGCAATAAACGAACAGGTTCCTATGCATCATCAAGCCCTAGAAAATAATTTAACTGACATTATTGAAGATAAACACTTACCAGAACATTCTTCAATCATATTAGCCAGTGTTTCTACCTGGACTGGACCAGCGAGTTTGAGCATGTTATTGATGCCGTCAAGCACAATCTGGATAACTTGTGTATCCTTGCATGACAGAAGGTCACAGAAAGGCTCAATAACACCCTCGTGAATGAGTCGTGCTACCTGGTCCCTATTTCCACTTATCGTAAAGTTGCTGATCGCCCACGCAGCCTCTTTTTGCGTTTGGAAGTCAGACTTGGACAAATTACGAATAATCAGTGGCAATAATCCAGCCTCTATGACGGCCTCAACTTGTGACTGATTTCCAGCAGTTATATTGGATAAAAACCAGACGGCCTCCTTGCAAATTTTGTCCTTCGAGTGTGTCAATAAATTGCGGAAGTGCGACAGCGCACCACAATTGAGAACAGTTTGTGTTTGCTCGTCAGTTCCAGTAACAATATTTCCAACTGCTCGCAGAGCAGCAGTCTGAAGCTTCACCTCCTTGTGCGAGAGAAGTGGAATGAGTCGTGGCACGACTCCACTGTCAATTACCATTTGAATTTGCTCGTTACCACCATCAGTCAAGTAGCTCAAAGCCCATACTGTGTCAACAAGAATCTAGAACACAGAATATTTATCATGTATTGGGTCATAAAAATTTTTTTCAGCTTTAAATTTCACATTAATCTCACATTGACGTCTGTATGATGAATGAGAATGTTGAGCGCTGGGAGAATTTCCTTTATCGTCTGCACTGGCGGTGGTGGATCTTTATTTCTACACAAGTTCACAATAACCCACGTGACATTACGCAAAAATGTAATGGGTATGTCGGGTTTAATAAATGTTAACAAAGGCTGTACCACACCGAGATTGATAACGTAATCTCTTGGCACCGGTCCATCTCCAATGATATTTCCTAGGCAAAAAGACGAGAATCAATGAAATTCAAGAATACTTTATCAGAAGTAACGAGAACAAAAAATATTTGCATACCTAAAGCCCATACAGCTTGCTCACAGACATTCTGTTGACTGGAACACAACAGTTGGAGGAAGAGTGGTACAGCACCAGCTGCTACGACTGCCTGGGTTTGGGCTGATGTTCCACTGGCAATGTTTGTCAAAGCCCATGCTGCCTCAAATTGCAACGAGGGACTACAAAGATTATCATTGATTAATTACATCATTACTCAAAAAAACCAATTTTTTTTTCGTTTATCCTGCGAAAAATGAAAGTCAATCATGAGTCATATATTCATACTTGTCATGCTGCTCGAGACAGCGTACTAAAACTGGTAAAATTCCACTTTCAATTAATGGATCAATGGGTGGATTCCTATCAGACGACAGCAATTTTCTGGCAGATTGAACCGCTTGCAGTTGCTCAGCAGGATCAGAACTAGCGGCCTTCTGTACGAGCTCTAGCAAATTAATCTTCGACAATGTCTTTTCAATGTCATCCTCGTCTGCAAAACACCAATACTTAATAAAAAATTCTACAAATCTGAGTAATATTTCTTTAACATTACCAGTCGAATCTGTTATTGGAACGTTTCTTCTCTTCTGAAGTGTTTCCTCTCGTTTATTTTTTCTCAGTTCCACTGTCACTTCGTTTCGTCGCCGTCTCATCTCCTGATAACAAAGAATACCCACGTTAGCTCGTCTTTCAGACTATCACAACTACATACCACGAAATAATATCAATGAAATGCTAAAGAATGTAAACCAATTATGAGTAAATGTTGCCAGCTCCTGTTAAATTTCTTCAGTACATATAATTGCAGTAAATCAATATCAACGAATTGTAACGTGTCTAATTGACATTGGTGAATGATGGAGATCACCTCCATCACGCAGAGATATTTCCGACATGAATCACGCGTAGCAATGGTCTCGTTAACGACAAGTCAAGCATCTAACTCTGATGGGTGGACTTTTGCTTAACGACTCGTACGATCTCCATGAATTGTCGGAATAGTTATGGCAACATGAAAGCTACATCCCTTACTTACATCTTGGTCTTTGCCTTTGTTCTTGAAGACCATCATACGGTTCTTGTTTTGCATTTCGGCGGCCATTTTTACAATAACCAATCTCCGGTGTGTTCACGCGTAGACTGATAATGCCGGTATATAAACCAGGGACGATACGTTCTTACGTATTCACAGTTTAGTTTATAATATGTCCAAGTATCTACGTCGACTCGTTTAATCCAGCAACTGCATTACGTTGGATTAAGATAGTTCAGTGTATTATTTCCTCAATAATACACAACGCCATGCATATTGAGAGAAAAAATGCAGCCGCGTTTGTTATTTTTACCCACTTAATGGTCAGTCACGGTCTTGTACGCACACAAGGCGTTTTTGAGAGTGGAGAAAGAAAAAAACCGTGAAGACAGCGTTCCGAAAGACCGCAAGTGGACAAGCTCGACGCATATGGCCGTCGCATTTGGACTTGGAAAACCGGAACACGAGGCACGCCAATTTTCGTCTTCCATTGGCTAATTTCCTACTTCCATCTCGATTATTTATCACCAGAGGCGCTATGGGTATTTTCTTTGTGCTATTTTGTTTAAAAAATGTATGTAACAACAATTATTGCATAAAATTATGGAAAGGTTTTTTTTTTATTTAGGAAGAATAAATACATGAAATTTCTTTGTTCCTTAGGGAGAAGAAAATGCCTCTTTGTTGATCAGAGGATCAGGAAGATATATTCGACGTCATGGACTTTGGAACGTTGATGGAAATGAGATCATTAATGATAAATCAAGCTCTTCATTGCATTTTATTTAATGTAAAATTGTTTCAACAATATGGCTCTGAAAAACATTAAAGTACTGGAGTTATCAGGGCTTGCACCAGCACCTTTTTGTGGAATGGTGTTGGCTGACTATGGAGCATCTGTTATCAGAGTGGACAGAGTATTAATAACAATTAAATCGATATAATACTGTATAAATTCAATGATTATTATCTTTCAGACTGGTGTGTCACAGAGAGACGTTTTGGCGAATGGCAAACGATCAATTGCACTGAATCTCAAGACTGAGAGAGGGGCTGAGATATTTAGAAAATTGAGCGACAACAGTGATGTTGTGATTGACCCATTTCGAAAAGGTATTTATTTTTCTCAAAAGCAATATATTAATTCGTAATAATAACATTTATTGTAATAGGTGTTATGGAGAAATTGCAACTAGGCCCTGAAGAGTTGATGAAATCAAATAGAATGTTGATATATGCAAGATTAACAGGATTTGGACAAAAGGGGCCTTATGCGAATATGGCTGGGCATGATATTAATTTTTTAGGTCTATCAGGTACCTAGAGAAAAAGCTTGACAATGATTAATAAAGCTAGGAGCATTGGTATACTATTCAGAAAGGAATTCATACAGGTCTGCTATCTCTCTTCGGTCGATCAAATGAAAAACCAACACCTCCAGTCAATTTCGCCGCAGACTTTGGTGGCGGAGGACTTATCTGTGCTCTAGGAATAGTTCTCGCTCTCTATGAACGCACTCAAAGTCAATTAGGCCAAGTAATTGATGCCTCGATGGTTGAAGGCTCTGCCTATGTGGGCAGTTGGTTCTTTAGGTCTCCACAGATACCTGGATTGTGGGGGAGATCACGCGGAAAAAACATGTAAGCCCAATCTTTCACAATTTTCTATCTATCATCGATTCATAACTGAAAAAAAATATCACATCTCTTTTTAGCTTGGATACTGGTACTCATTTTTACGACACTTATGAGACCCAAGATGGAAAATACATGGCAGTAGGCGCACTGGAGCCTCAATTCTACGCAATTTTATTGGAGAAACTTGGTTTAACAGACGACGATTTGCCTCAATTCAGTGATTTCGAAGAGAATCGCAAGAAATTAACAAATATTTTTAGACAAAAACCACAAAAGGAGTGGAATCGTATTTTTGATGGATCTGATGCATGTGTGACGCCTGTTGTATCCTTAAAAGATGCGCCAATTCACCCGCATAACAAGCTACAAAAGAGTTTCAGTATAGCAGACAATGGAACGGTAATTCCTAATCCTTCTCCCCGGCTGTCTCGCACACCTGGAAAAACAGGTGCTGTTAATCATTCGAATCCAGAAACCGGGGAACATTCTCGAGAAATACTATCAGAGTATGGCTTCGATGTCAAGGAGGTTGACGATTTTATTTCTTCAGGAGTTGTTCAACAGGTCCTAAGAAAATCTAAACTTTAATATTCTTCACTATGTGAGATGCTTGATAAATTCGAATAAAATTGGTATGGGCACATATTTAAATATATTCATTCAAGTTTCCCGCCTTGCTCTCCTCGCGCACATTTGTAAATGCGCCCGAATGTGAGCTGATACATGAAAATACTCCAAACCGGGTCGCAGTGAATCGACATCTTCCAGTGCAACATAACCAATAAGTTGTTTGCAGAGGGTTCAGGTGAATAATAATCTTCAATTAATAATTGCGATAAACTAACTCATAAAAATACAGCAACAGCGATTCTTGAACAATCAAAGTTGAATTAACTTCATAAGCGTAAGTTCCTTTATTTTTCTAGGAGGTTATGATGACCTTGTTTGGATTTGAATTCAATCTCCTATTAATTATTATTGCTCTGATATTTTAGTGCTTTTGCGAGATATTTTATACTTTATTTTTCTTACAGTTTGCATTCTACAACGAATTGATCAGGATGGGTGTAGGAAAGAATCCAGAAGCCATGGAAGTTGAAGTGTCCAATCCTGACGTCCCCGTTGGCGATGGTGATGGTGCAGGGGAGAAAAAAGACACCGATCTCTTGACTATCCACGATCTACGTGAGCACACTCGACAAATTGAGAAGGCAGTCCAAAATAAGGAGCCTCGATTCATTCTGAGAGCTTTGAGAGCACTCCCAAACACGAGAAGGAAATTGAATCCCGTTGTATTGAGAGGAGTTATAGGAGGATTTTATACAAGATCAGCAGCAGAAAGAGAAGCTCTATTGGCATGGGTGGAAGAGCCAATGGACATGGAAGGCACTCAAGCAGCCATCCAGAGATTCAAGAGTTCTGCTTCACCTTTGCTACCAGAAATCGATGCCTATATTCATCTATTGGTCTTGGTAAGATTGATAGACACTAAAAAATACGAAGAAGCTGTACAATGTTCAGAAGCCTTGGTCCAGAAAATTATTGCTCAGAATAGACGAACCATTGATCTCATCGCTGCAAAATGCTACTTTTATCATTCTCGTGCGCACGAGCTCACCAATCAATTGGATAAAATTCGTGGATTCCTTCATTTACGTTTACGCACCGCCACTCTACGAAATGATTTCGAGGGACAGGCTGTATTGATCAATTGTCTGCTGAGGAATTATCTGCATTACAATCTATACGATCAGGCGGACAAGCTCGTTTTGAAATCGACTTTCCCTGAGTCTGCGAGCAACAATGAATGGGCTAGATTCCTGTATTATTTAGGGAGAATAAAAGCTGCAAGATTGGAGTATTCAGCAGCTCACAAGTACTTGGTCCAGGCAATGAGAAAAGCTCCGCAATCAACAGCTGTTGGCTTCAGGCAGACTGTGCAAAAATTAGCAATTACGGTCGAACTATTATTGGGAGATATTCCTGAGAGGCAAGTCTTCCGACAAGCTCCACTACGAAGAGCTCTCGCACCGTACTTCCAATTAACTCAGGCTGTACGTTTGGGCAATCTTCAACGTTTTGGCGAAGTCCTGGAAAACTTTGGGCCTCAATTTCGTTCTGACCACACGTTTACTCTCATTCTACGACTGAGACACAACGTAATCAAGACGGCAATCCGTTCCATCGGGCTGTCTTACTCTCGCATTTCTCCTGGAGACATTGCACAAAAACTTGGACTGGATTCAGGAGTTGATGCTGAATTTATTGTCGCCAAAGCCATTCGTGATGGAGTCATTGAGGCTACTCTTGACCCTGAAAATGGGTACATGCGAAGCAAGGAAACGAGTGATATCTACTGTACGAGGGAGCCTCTTCTCGCTTTCCATCAACGTATTACCTTTTGCCTCGATCTGCATAACCAGAGTGTGAAAGCTATGCGTTATCCACCGAAATCGTATGGAAAAGACTTGGAGTCAGCTGAAGAACGTCGAGAGCGAGAGCAACAGGATTTGGAGCTTGCGAAAGAGATGGCTGAGGAAGATGATGATGGATTCCCTTGAAGATTTATTACATAAAAAAAATCATGGTGAACTTTTGTAGTCGCCTTATTTCCTGATTGCTTTCTGTACTACTATTAAGCAGACAAAAAAATCATTTCTATACATGTAGACTGCATTATGCAGTGTTTAACTATTAAATTATCTTTGAAATAGGGATTGAATAAAAAAATATAACACTTACAAGTCTTATATTGCTATCATCTTTTTATATTGTAACGTTTTTTTTAACATGCAAGCAATCTTACAAAACTTATATAAAAATATGTATAAAAATATACACTTCAGCGGATTTCTGAGATCTGGCGCCTTTTAATATTTTTTAGTCACTCGTATAATGTGATCATCTATAATTTACGTCTTTTAGCTTCTGGAGAAACTTCTAATCGTTCAGACAATGAGCGAGTTGGTTGTAGTGGTGACGATGGAAGGCTAACATCTAACTCAAAACTGTTTTGGTTCCCTGACTCTCTATTGCTGTCTGCAGATTCCTGATTCCTTTGGTCCTCATTACTGTTTGCTGATGACTTCGTCTGAGAAGGGCCTGCCCCAGCCATTTGTGGTCGGGTTAATTGGACCTCATTATTCGGTAACTGAGTTAGCTGAGAACACGTTCGTTTTGCTAGTGGTTGACGTTCCTTACGCTTACTCTCAAGAGTCGCTACATCTGGATGCTCCTCTAGAAGTACTTTCAATTCGACAGTAGCTGATTTGGTGGCATTATGAGTTTTGTATATACCAACGAGGGTATCAGATAGTTCGAACATCTCTGACCTAAGACTTATCACAATGAACTGAGCATTTTTTGTCCTCTCCTTTATATATGTCCCAACGATTGATACATTCTTGAAGTCTAGAGCAGCATCGATCTCATCCATGAAGTATAATGGCGTGGGTTTATAGTGATGGAGAGCAAAAACGAGGGCGAGGGAGCTTAAGGTCTTTTCACCACCACTGAGATTGCTAATATTTTTCCAGGATTTCTTTGGTGGTCGAACGCTAAAAACGATTCCTTCAGTGAAAGGATCCAAGGAGTCAACCAACTCCAGTTCTGCGGCTCCTCCCAACGTAATCATTTGATACATTTCCTTGAGCTTCATTGTGATTTCAGAAAAACCAGCAAAAAACTCTTCGGTTCTCCGTTTTTTGGCCACATCGTATGCTAATCTCATTGTGTCCCTTTCATTCGTGACTGCCTCTACTTCTGCTGATCGTCTGAGAAATATTTCGTCTTTTTGAAGGTAGTCTTTGATAATCTGCATATTAGGAATCTCAGTAGGCAGTCTTTCTTTAGCGGCAGCAAGATTTGCAGCTATTGTTCTTGTGTCAAGTGCAGCAATTTCCTCTTCTGTCAGTTCAGTTAATTCTTGTACAGGCTCATCTGGAATTTCATTTAGCTTCAATACGCGTATTCTTTTTGTGTAGTCATCAATTTTTTGTGTCAACTCTGCCAAAGCTTTCATGCTCAGTGAGAGCTTTTGGTCAAGATCAATCTTCAAAGCTTTCATTTTCGACTCTCGAGTTAGTAGTGCATCCAATTTTTCTTTGAGAGAAGACCCTGCTTCATCTCTCTCAGCCAACTGCTCAGTATAAGACTCTACATCTGCCAATATCTCTTTTGCTTCTTCCTCAATTTGTGTTTTCTCCTGTTGAATATCTTTTATTCTCTGCTCGCATGCCTGTACATCACTCTGAAGAGTATGAATTCTTTGTTCCGTCTTCTGAGTACTTCTCTCAGCCGTCTTGATTGCCACCTCCAGTCTACATATTTCGCTCTTGGCCTTATCAATGGTTTTTGTTAAATTCGAAATTATTTTTTGCTGTTCTTTTACACGGCCACCAGAGATATCTTCTATCTCTTGGTTGATTCTTGCGACTGCCTCTTCTGTAGATCGTGATCGTTCTTGAACCGTATCAAGCTCGTTTCTCGCTGCTTCCAGGACTTCAGTGAGCTCACGAACCCGAGCAGGATCCGCGACAGATTCTGCTGCTTTAATTTTTTGAGCCTTTAATTGTGTTTTCAGTGATGGTATTTGCTCTTCAAGTGTTTCTACTTCAATCTGAAACTTGTTTCTGTTGATTGTCATCTCCTCTAATGCAGTAGAGAGTGTACGAATTTGTTCTTCCAACGGTGGCTGTAACATTCTCAATCGATTGCACTCTTCATAAACCTCGTCCAAGTCTCTCTTAAGTTTCTCAAGATCTGCTACGGTAATTTCACTTCTCCTTACGCTTTGTCCCATCCTTCCACGTAAAACTGATCGACCACCACCGCTCATTGTTCCCACCGTTTCAATCAATTCTCCTTTAAGAGTAACGACTCGCCATCTCTTTGCACCGTAAGCGATTCTCGTAGCTTGATTTAAATCATTTGCAACTAATGTGTCCCTCAAACTATAATAAAATACAGGAAGAAGTCGCTCGTCGTTGACTTTTATCATGTCATAAAGTCTTGCGACATTTTCGGGAGTATCAATTTTCTGTCGACACAATTTGGCAAAATGTTGCTGCTTCTCTACTGGAATAAACGTTGCACGACCGATGTCATGGTCTTTTAAGAATTTGATGCAAGCTTGAGCAGTGTCGACTGTGTCCACTACAACATTGTCCAAAGGACCACAGGCCGTAGAGACTGCAACATCATACTTGGCATCAATTGCTCCAAGGTCGCCTAGTCTTCCAAAAATTCCTGTCAACCTCCCTTCAGCTTTCTCTCGCATCAGGGCCTCGATAACTCGGTTTCTTGACTTGTTCATGCTCATCGCACTGTGTCGCTCTTCGTATTGGACCCTCATAGTCTTCAATCGGGCAGTATACTCAGCCTCACGATCCTTAATGGCGTTTATTTTCGTCTGAGCCTTTTTAAGGCTCGCTTGTGTAGCTGGGATCTTGGTTTCAAACGATGCAAGCTGCTCCTGTCGATCATTGAGTGTCCTGACAATCGTCTGAGCGGTTTCTTCAAGTTTTTCGAATTTCTCTTTCTCTGACTTCTCTACAGATGTGTAGAGTTTAAGCCCCGACTCTGCTAGATCGAAGGCTGCTCTTGCTTCGTCGACATATTTGCGATGAGAAATTAATTTTGTTTCTATCTTAGTACGTTTCTGGAGTAGAGGCTCAGTTTTTTCATGTAAACTGCTCATCAGGGTCTCCAGTGATTTCTCTTCTTTTTCACGAGCTACAGTGGTCTTCTCTATCAAAGCTTCGCATTCTTCAATGTCTTTAGAATTTTTTTCAGGTACTTTTAATAACTCTTCGAGCTTGGACTGTTCGGTCTTCACTGAAGCTACGTTTGCCTTTCTGCGTTTATTCGTCTCGACAAGTTCGGCGTGTAGAGCTTCATCTTTTTTTCTGACTTGATCAAATTTTGCACTGGCTGCGTCTTTCTTATTCTGTATTGAATCCCATTTTTTGCATTTCTCCTTGAGCTCTTTGCTCACGGTGTCCTTCTCTTCGCGTACCTTTCCCATTTCTTCCTTCAAATTATTGCAGTCTGCTTCTAGTTCCTTGTGATTTTCTTCGTGTTCTTTGATCGCAGCTGTTGTTTCAAATCTCTTGCAGTGATACAATTTATATTGAAGCTTTGTGATAGTGTTTTCTATTTTTAAATAATCAACAGCATCTTGCATCGGTTCTCGTAAATCGTCTCGCTCTTTCTCGGAAATGCGCATACGATTTAACTTCGATGAAACGTCCTCTGATAGATCTTCCACAATCTTCATCAGCTTTTCCAGTGGCACTTTATAGCGAGCAGTGCCAATTATATCTTCAAGAAACTCCAGCATACCGACGTCATTTTCATTTTGAGCTTTGGGTTTCATCATTGCAATTTGCTCGACCTCACCTTGGAGAATTAAAAATCGATTGTGATCTAAATCAACACCTTCTGACCTCAAGAGCTTTGCTATCTCCTTGAATTGCACTTTTCTTCCACTCAGCTCATAGTATGAACTACTGTCTCTGAAAGCTGTCCTCGATATCGTGAATTCGCTGCCTGGAACAACTTCATATCCCGATTTTTTATCAATTATTTTTTGAAAGTGGACTGCCACTGTACAGCTCTTTATGTTAGGATGTTCATTTGAATTGTGGATAAGTACCGAAATCTTCTTCGAGCGAATTTTGCTTGCTCTGTAGCCAAATACAAAGAGCATAGAATCAATAACGTTACTCTTCCCACTGCCATTTGGCCCAACAATAGACGTGAAGCATTCGTGAAATGTCCCTATAATTACCTCGCCAGCATAACTCTTGAAATTGATATTTACAATTTTCGTGATTATGAGTCTCGGACCTTGATTGTTCACTTCATTGCGTTTAAAAGGAGGTGGTGGAATATAAATATCCTCATTTAACCGGAGGCCACCCTCTTCATCCGAGTCTCCTGCATTTTCCCCAGCATCCATGTCCGTTTCGTCATCAGAAACATCGTCATTTCTCTGGTTTCTCGAGCTCATTGTTCTCCTTTTTCTCTATAATAAGTAGTATCTGAAACGAATCATGAGAAAAAAAAAGATAAACATAACCATTGATTTTCAGAGTAAGCATCAAACAATGAGGTTATGTTAGAGACGCCGTTTTCCCGCTTGATTCACACAGCGTCCCTCTAATAACGTTTTTCCAGTGATACTCATTAAATATAGAAGTGGTACTTACATTATATTTTTTTCCATACAAATCTGTACAATATTTCTCGATTTCGGCATTTATAGTATCTATAATCCGTTAACAATCGTGTAGCGAATGTTTAAACGCAGTTAACAAAAAAAAAACGGTCAAACATTTTGAATTTTGTTGCTCCGCCGGGAGGTGGCGCCCTCGGTGGCGACTGACGCGACATCTCTCGTTTTAAATACGTAAAGGTTATGGCGGCTTTTTCAAATATTGAACCTATTCAAGAATTTTAAAATAAATTTCATATCTCTATCGTTCGGCTTTGTTTAAACGCGTCTAAGCCTACATGTGTGATATCAATTAATTATTTTTTTGTCTACTACACCAGCAAAAATAACTTTAACGTATTCCCAACGTATTTATTTTTTAAATTAATAATCAACACATAAATAGTGTATAGAAATATTAAAAAAAAATTCAAATTAATCTTCATTATTTTGCATAGCATTGAGCTATTGATGAATGAAAATGATAAAACATCTCTCTTCTATAGCGTATCATTTACTATACATATACGAATAAGCGATGACGTCACTGGATCGGCACAAGTGTACAGTAAGAAGCCATTCCAGTCCGTGCTGCGGACGCGGCATCTTCTATTCGTGGTGGGCACAATTAATTTATTTTTTATTTACTAAGTAATACGCAAAAGCAATAATATCTTCTAACGCGTTATTCAAGAAAAATTTAATTTGCGTCCATGAATGACAATAAAAAAAATCATTATTAATTTCTTCCTTGTGTGAAGTCATGTATTCGCAATCTACATGACCATAAATGTACCTAGCGCGTTTTAGATGGTATACAAGGCCTGGGTCGTTGCACAGGTGAAAGATCAGGCGACGGATCTCCGCAGAAACAAAGAGACTGGGCCGAGATTGAAAGTTCAGGTATCTTTTCATTCCTGAAAATAATAAAAATGTTTAATAATCCATAGATTTAATTTTTTTTTAATAAAATAAAATAGCAAAGA
>JABSMT010037011.1:0-14957 GCA_018902335.1 Eumacrocentrus americanus | reverse complement strand
TCTCGAATGTCATCTTTTTTCAGGTGCAGTGAATCAGCTATCATTTTATCATCTAAGCCAGTTTCATACTGAGATGTATCGGTTTTACCCCAATGTTTTTGAAATCGAATGTATATCTGCACATTTGGGCCGGTCGTCCCGGGCCAACTGGTTTCAAAAACTTTTCTCGAAATAATCTCGTAAATATGATGACGACATGCCAAGTAGAATAAGTCATGGTCTAAGTTTTTCTCCAACAACGTACACGTACCGATCAGAGGACCTTTAGAAAAACAATTATTTCAGAAAAATAGGCAATTAACAACAGAAGAACTCAAATATTTAGGAGTAGATGAATATATTTGTTACTAGTTACTAACCTGTATTCGATATCATGGTGTCAAAACACCTGGCCTTTACGCGCTCAGAGACATTCCATTCATTTAACATCTCCATCACAGTGGTGGCTTGATCAGCTCCTTTCCCTGAATCAAGTTTTGGCACACCAAGTGGTTGTTCTGTTCCCAGCCCGGATACAACTACTGGTAGCCGTTCGACAGTTTCTGAGCCATTGCATTCTGGAAGTATCTTTCCGTCCCAGTGGACCACCAAACATTTTGCAAGTTGAACATTTTCTTTTAGTTTAGCTGCCCGCATTTCTCTGAATTTTTCTCTTCGGGCATGAATGGCACTCCTGCTCATGTTAAAATGATCTGGATTTAATCCAAGAGCTGTAATAACAGCATTGAGAATGTGTGATGCACTCCTGCTGCTGATTTTCGCCCTGTCAAGTGCTGCAGCTGCCACCTCAATTACGATATTCTGTTTCTTACGCTTGAGCTCAGGATAGCTCATTTCATATTCAAAGCTCGAAGCAGTTCTTTTTAATTCAGATTGATTAGAAGACAGGCTAGGCAGTTCATCAGACATGCTGAGATTGGACAGAGACTGAGTGCACAATTCAGAAGGATCTGTCTGACTCCTCGGTAGAGAAATATTTGTTTGATTGCTAGATAGAGAAATATCTGCAATACAATATTTGATTCAATAAGACTCCTAGAATAATGGTGGTTTTTGAAAGAGTTAAACAGAAAGATATTCGCTCAATTTACGTGGTTCAGCAACATTTTTATCAGTATATTCGTTGGGAACATCCATGGACGAACTTGGCACATTTTCTGCTCCGTTTGAAGATGTAGGAATATAGCTGCAGCGACTTTCTCCTCGTTGATCGTTCAAAAATTCTCTTTGAGCTTCTGTAACCGTTTCGATCACATCTTGACGTGCTATGTCAAATAATTGTTTCAACTCCTTTGAAAAGTTGCTATTTTTTTGTTGAATCGGGGTTGGTGTTTTTGATCGACTTTTTTCAGGTTTATCCAGTCTCTGCGAAGCTTTTCCAGTTTATTCGCAGCCTTATAAGTTTCACATACTGGAATTCCAGCTTGATTCCAGAGATTGATAACGTCTTTTACGGTATCTATTACACTGTTTCGAATCTTGTATTTAAGTGACTGACATTTGTAGAAAAACAAACTTAGCACTTCTCCATTTGTGGGCAATTGTCTTCCATCGAGTCGTTCTTTTGCATTCCCAATTATATCGATGTCGCTGTTGTCATTATCCTCTGTCGACATTTCTTATTTTTGACAGTTCGACATTATAATTGGTACTTGTAATGCTGCAAGTTCTGTATCTGAAAAAATGCAGGTTGTCAACAGAAATTCGTACGCGAGAAATGCATTAATTGAAACCGACCAAGTGGACCTTTTCCTGATGGATGCTGACAAATAGTAAAGTATACATAAACACCTCGTCCGGAGCCTGACAAAACCCTAAGTAATTTCTTTGAGAGAGGATGGCAGAGTTAACTCGTGTAATCGATACAATGATGGAATGATATTAAAAATGACGTAGTATAAAAAATAAAACACTAAAAATTGTGACGTTGTCGGACGTGGGTTAAGGCTGCAACCGGAATTTGTAACCCTGATTTCGTTTCAATAAATAAAAACAATATTTGTTCATTTCTTTGTTTGGAAAAATTCCCGGTTAAGTACAAAAACTCTTCACAGAGAGACAGTGGCCGGGGATAATCACGTGAAAATAATACAGTACTTTATAATGTTCAAAACAGATGATGAACGACATAATACCCTAAAAATATTGCGTTCAATCGGACGACAATAATGTTGATACTAATTTATAAAGAAATCAACCCGATTGACTCGAATTCACTGCTGATCGACTCGGATACAAATCATTCGTATAAAGTAAGGAGAGGCTATGCCATCCAAGGAATTTGTGCTTCTTACCTTAACGTTTCGTAGTCTATTTCATCTAAATCCCTACAAACAAATTCTCTCACAACAATCAGAAAGACTCTACGAACAATTTTGATATGTTGCTTAATTATTGTCCGTAGACTATCACTCTCGAAGAACATGAAATCGCTCTACGCTTCTGATGACACGCCAATACAAGTTCCTGCTTTGATCCAAGATGGCTGTGTGTCTTGTAGTTCCAATATCGTCCGATTGCATCGCGATTCTGCATTGGGACTGGCTCATAGTTTGAATTTTCATCACCGTGATTGGTTGATGCCTAGACGAGTGCCTCGGTCGATGAGTGGTCGATAGTTTGAAGAAGATTGATTACAGACAATTAATGTCTGGAGTTGATAACTTGAAGGTTATTGCATCAACACTGGAAAACGTCGATCGGATAGAGGATAGAACCAAAGACTTCTTACTAGACTTCGATGAAGACAACGCCGCTGGACCGGCATTATAATTCGCATTCGCAAATTTTTAAAAACTTTACTAACCCATTTGCAACTGCACTTCCCTCATCCCTCGTCCCTAATGAAGCATATTTTTAGCTTCGGAATATATATATAAAAAATTGTCAATAACATCGCGTCCATTAATCGCTCCAAATTGGATTAATTCACGTACGACGCGTTATTTATAACTTATTATTGTACTTTTGTATGTCAACGTATCGTAAGACCTGTTTGACTATATGCTCTCTTTCAAGTTTGTGAGGAAAAAAAATTAACAAGAGAAATAATATGACTAGCCATAAATACTCGAATAATTGTTAAAACAAACAAGACACAGAATATTTTTAAGAAACGATAATGAAACAAATTTTCAAGACATTGGAGTGGAGCGATCAATTCCCTTTAGACGATGTAATATGCTTGTGGTGCTTCTAGCATTATAGTATACAAAATTGACTGCGAATAAAAAGAAAACAAGTAAATAAAAAAAAAATTTAATACGAGATTATCATCCTTTTTATAGCTCGAATGAGAAGGAACTTCCCTCTTGCTATTGAAATTCATCAAAGATGCTGAGAAGATCCGTTTGGGTCTCTGTGTGACTAGTTTGTATGCTCAGCCACGATCGGCAGGCAGTGATGGACATCCCTGACTGATTGTCGTCTGTCGATTGACTTCTAGTTTCTTCGGAGTCAATAGTACCCTCCAGTTCTGGCCAAGTTGTCTGGGTCTGTGTGTCAGACAATCCTAGTTCCCTGGGCAGGATGTCGTTGCACGTTTGAGTACACATATTACCGTAGAGAAGATGCTCGATGTTGTCAAAGTGTTCAGTCGTTTGAGTCTCTGTATTCGAGCTGAGAGCAAAAGTCCTCGATAGCGTTTCATCAGTATCAAAAATCGATGCTCTTTCAGTTTGCGTCTCAATGCTGCTGAATCGATCGTTAAAGGTTTCTTCTGTTAGCATTGGATCAGATCGAGAGATTCTCGTGCATGTTGAAGAGAAATAGTTTCGTGTATATGGTAAACTCGTTAATGAACTGCCATTGTTCTTAAAACTGAGCTGCATGCCATCCTCGTGGTCGTACAAGGCTGTGCTGAGATCAGTCTGGGTTACGCTATCGTTGAAGACATCGAGTAAATCTTCGGTGGGATTCGTTTGAGTCCCTGAAGTGTTTCTTTCATCCCAAAAGTCCTGCATAACGTCGTGGTGAAGCTGTAGTGAGCTACTGGGGAATAAATTCTCATTTGCGAATGAATTTCCCAAGCTTAAATCCTCCTTGATCGATGTGAGCTTTAGTTTCCTTGTGGATGTGGACTTTTTATTCAGTTCTCGAGCACTGGGAGATGTCTGTGTCTCCACTGTTTTTCTGCATCGTTTCTCCTTGGACAAGACATTCGTTTGAGTTTGCCTGGACTCACGACGTTTATTGGACTTTGAAGGGCTTGGTAACCTTTTTACTTTCTTCAGCTCGTCTGTCTGTGTCGATGTGTCACAGGTACTGGATAATGTTGACTTTTCACTCGTTGTTTTGTCTGTTTCTTGATATGGCAGGATCGAGATTGGTTGCTTTTTCTGTGGTACTATCTGTACCAGCACTACTGGCACAATTTTTGGACTGGCTCTTCTGTAATGTAAACAATTCAGTTAAAGATCAAATAAAAATATCCTCTAGCTCGTAAAATAGCTACTCACTTGAGTAAATTCTTGTATTTCTCATCGACAGGATGTAAAAGACGTTTTGCATGGGTTAAAAGAGCTTCGTATGTGCTGAAAGACTTGAGACAACTGCATATAAAGTCTGTACCACAGACTCTGATGTGTGCAGCCTTGGCAGACTCAGTCGAGAAGCTTTTGTCACATTGTGTGCAGGAATACGTTTTGGCTGCATGAACTTTAAGATAATGCTGCAAAAAATCAATGATTAATAACTGTAAAGCAATCCTGGAGTAATAATTACAGCTTAGAGACATAAACAAACCTGTTTTAAGTACTTCATAGTAGTGAAATATCGTTCGGAAGCTAGTGAATACACACAAGACGATTCAGGGCAGTGGTATCTTATGGAATCCTTCACAGTCTTGTCCAAGTTCTTGCGTTGATGGACTTTGAGATCATGCAGACGAAGACGAGATTCATTACGGAAGAACAGTCCACATTGTGTACATCGGACATTATTTACAACTACACTAAGTTCCTCAGCTGAGGGACAAACTGTCTTTACAAGATTAAGTAAATTCGGTTCTGCCTCCTCCATTTTGTTCGGAAGTAAAATGAGAGAATTAATTCGCTAATAAAGAACGTTGCTTTTCTTTTTCGACGAAGGAATTAACATTCCGGTTGACTGTCATTTCACATTTGTAAAGGATGTAAACAAACAACCCGGAAAATCGCCCGGGCAAAGCCGTAGTAGAGAAAGCGATTTTGCAATTTTTCCCGGAGCGATAATGGAAGGTGCTGCCATCTAGTGTGTTTTCCATCTGGAGAAATGACAATCAGCTGCCTGATATGTCAAAAAATCACCTGGCCCCCCCAGGAATATTATTTTTAGTCTTAGATACGTATGTAAATATTAATGACTAAATTCTGAAGTCAAAATGATGAATAGAAACATGAATTCACCAACAAAACTTACGGAATTCGCACCGTTGAATCCTGAGGAAGGTCCTCCCGTCGTTGCATCTCTATTTTCCAAGTTCTTCAGCTTCGGAAAGAGTAATTAAATTTATTTATTGCTCATAAGTGATTATAATTATCTTTTACAGAGATAGATTACTTAATTATACACTTAATTATCAAGAGAATTATTATTTTTAGGTGCACCAAGTAGCGAAGGTGCAGGCATATCACCCAACAATGATTCTCAAAGTTCCTCTGGAGACTCAGAATCGTGTCAAGGCGATAGCAGGGAGAAAACTCCAGAGGACGACAGTTCAACAAGCATGACATTTCCCCTGGACGCCTCTGAGGGTCGAAGTCTGCCAAATGTTCTTAAGAGAATCAGCAATATCGTAGCACTGAAAAGCAGTAATTTAAAAGCATACAAAGACTCTCATTTACGGAGTTACTGGATGCCTGACAATGTAGCCAAGCAGTGTTACGAGTGTGGAGAAAGATTCACGACATTTCGAAGGAGACATCATTGTCGTGTGTGTGGACAGATATTCTGTGCCAAATGTTGCTCTGATGAGATCCCAGGCAAGATTATGGGCTGCACTGGAGACCTCCGAGTGTGTACCTACTGCTGTAAGGTCGTTTTATCCTATCTCCAGTCGTCTGACATGAGAAGTGTTCTGTCTGCAGACCTTAAAGCACTCCAGGAGGATTTACAAGTAAAGTATGGCAACGATACACCACCAGTAATGAGGAAATCATCGCGCAGCACAGTCGAGGACGAAACGAGAATTTACAGAAAGCCTAGTGTGGGATACATGGAGGAAAAATACGCAATTGGACGATCACCAGGGAGTTATTTATCGTCTCAAGAGCGATCGATTGTCTTGCAGAATTCTGCATCGCTTAGAATGATTTACGAGGAGTTATTTCGTTCTAGCCAAGCAATAGCCCTCCAGACACATCGAGTACGACTGAAAAGTTATTACAATTGTTTCACAGGCAACGAATTAGTTAATTGGATGATTTCACAGAATAAAGCAGCGACTAGAGTCCAAGCTACTGCAATAGGCCAAGCTTTATTAGAAGCGAATTTTATCGAATCAGCATACTCAGAAGCTTCGTTCAGTGACTCTACTGCGATCTTCAAGCCTGTGAATTTATCAAGGATACAGAGTCCAAATTTTTTGGATGAGAATCAGTCGAGTTGTGACGCGCAAGAGCCAGCTTGGGTGAAGAACATTCCTCAACACGACTCGACAACGGACTCTGAGAATGAAACAAAGTCACAGTCACAGCCTTTGACACAGCCAACTGGTCGTCTTCCTTCTTCTAGTTCGAGTTTTTATCTAGATTTAAACCTTGAGGCCTCCACAGTTACACTAAAAAGACCTACTACCACAGAAGATTTTTCAGCAGCTCTTACAGACAGCAGCGACAGTGCGATTGAGCAGAAGGAGGTAAACTTCAAGGCTCACGAGTGCAACACACGCGTGTCTGAGGAGCTATTAAACGACACTCTTCAAGTTCAAGAAGTAAAAGAAAAGCACAATTGGCACAAAGTGAATAATCTACGTAATTCCTTCGGAGAAATGAGTGCCTATAACAGCCTGTCTGCTGCGTACAAGCAGCACGAAGACTCTTTGATCAAGCAGCTCTTGAGTAGAGAGAGTTTATCTCAGAGCTGGTCTGAAGTAATTCTTCCCCTGGTTCATCAGATTGTTGACCAAGTGAGACCAGATCTTAATCACGAGGCTGATGACCTGGACATCAGGCAGTATGTGCAAATAAAAAAGTCTCCAGGAGGCAGTAGAAACGACTGTGAAATCGTTTCAGGAGTTGTGTGCAGTAAAAATGTTGCTCATCGTGGAATGAATGCAATGATTGCTTATCCAAAGATTTTACTTCTCGAGTGTGGCCTGATGTATCAGAGAGTAGAGGGCAAGCTTCTGAGTCTCGAGCCAGTGATGCTGCAGGAGAATGAATACTTGGGCCACACTGTGGCAAGAATCACTGCTCTGGGACCTGACATAGTTATGGTCCATCGATCAGTGTCCAGATTGGCTCAGGACCGATTCCGACAGTGTGGAGTCACTCTAGTCCTCAATGTCAAGCTCAGTGTGCTGGAAAGAGTGGCGCGATGCACTGGAGCAACGATTGTCAACACAATTGACGCACATTTAACGACTCGGCTCACATTAGGAACTTGTAAAAAATTCTATCTTCGCAATTTTCCCAATGATCGAACTGGAGTGAAGACACTGATGTACTTTGAGAGCTGTGCGAATGCTCATCTTGGCTCGACTATCTTGCTTCGAGGTGGATCGCCAGCAGAGTTGAAGAAAGTGAAGAACGTCATGTCCACCATGATCTTTGCTGCATACGCCTGGCGTCTAGAGATGTCCTTCTTGATGGATGAATTTGCAAGGCCGCCTTCGCAAAAAGATAATTCTTTTCTGGACGAAACATCACAAAAATATTCTGCGACTGAGTCCAAAGAGATTGAGAGTCTGGAAGAGGTATCGACTTTTAGGAAACAATCAGCTGATGGTATTTTTATTACTTCCAAGGACAGTGCTGTTGATGTCAGTGGAATAAAGCAGGCACAGCCTTCAGGCAGAAGTACACCTATTAAAGATGGTAGCGTCGACAAATCATTGAACGTCGACTCGTTATTAAATCCATTAGAGAATTTTAAAAGAGTCTCTAACATACTTGGAGATGATTCAGATCCTTATGATACTTTAAAATTATTTAAACCACGATCTAAGGCTCCTGCAGATGCTGCAAAAATTCAAGAAAAAAGACCTTTAATTGAATCAAGTATTGGGCAGACTGATGACTCAATTGATGATCTTTCTGTGTTGGAAACAAGTTCAGAGCAGAATACATTAGAACTATTCAGTAGTACTGTAGCAAAAGACGTAGAGGCTTTAGAGAAACTTGAAGCGTCAGAAATGAAGTCCAAGTTAAAGGAAAAAATTCCTTCAGAAGAAAAACGGGTCTGTGGCGAGTCTGTGAGTGATAGAAGTGATCCTCTACATCAGTATCTAAATGAAGAGGAAGATAGCTTTCATCGTGTGAGTCCAACTGGACAGAGTCTGAGCGTTGCAGATCTCCCACTGTTAAATAAATTCAAGAAGGCTTTAGATGACACAACTCTAAGTTTTTCCCCGTACTTAAAATTCATGATACCATATTTGGAAACAGAGCCAGGAAGGAATTGCGTGCTACGAAGATTTTTCCCAAAGGAAATATTCGACTCAGCTCAGTTTCAGGACAAATTCGAAGGTAGCAAGACGTCCGTGGAGCCATCACAGATAGAAAATCCTCTGACTAAATTGAAATTAAAGCCTCGACATCCATTCACATTAGCGAAGTTAACGTCGGGAGTTGAATCAAGAGAGGTGCAGGCGCTTTTAGCACATTTTCGAGCGTGTGGCAGTCGTTTATATTCGACGAACAACGTAATAATAGAGAAGAGAGAGCTTGCAGTACCCAGTGAAATTAATGAATCGATTCCCAGGTGGCCTGATTGTCTAGATCCAGCGAGTCATCAGAGACTGCCCGTCTTATTCTGTAGCTTCTCTCACAATACGAACAATGCTCCAGCCTTTTGCGTGAACCCTGGGGTTGTCAACATGGATTTGTACGGTCGCAATGACATTGCCCTAGGTCGTTTCCTACAACGTTATTGTCTCACTTCTGAGTATAAATGCCCTGCTGCTGCTTGTCGAGCTCAGATAGCTCAGCATGGACGAAGATTTGCCCACGATGGTGGCTGTGTTCACATAACTCTGAGCGAAATGAACACTGATCCCTTTGGCCAGGAGAACAGTGATCATATCCTCATGTGGAGTAAGTGTATGAAATGCAAAAACGTCTCTCCAGTCGTGCCAATGTCCTCTGACACTTGGTCTCTTTCCTTCGCTAAATATCTGGAGCTTCGTTTCCATGGCAATGTCTACACGAATCGAAGTTCAGAAACTTGTCAACATTCCCTTCATCATGACCATTATCAGTACTTCTCGAGGAGGAACATGCTGGCAGTATTCAAATACACAAAGATATCTCTTTGGGAAATTTCCCTGCCTCCATCAGTGATCCACATTCGTTATGACAGCAAGCAGCACATTAATGTGATCGAGGAGATGAAGAGCATGGCTCTTAAAGGTGACGAGGTCTTCTCGAATATAAAAGACAAATTGGCAACTCTGCAGCTCGATCCAGACGGCTTGAATGTCGCAAAGCAACAGGTCATCAAAGAACAGCAGTATTTTAAAAATAAAATAGAGGAAATTCAGCTGAAACTCACTTCTCCGACGTTGGAGAATAAAAAGTTGGAAGGGAAAATTTCAGAAAGACAAGTTCAAGCATTGATGTTTAGGATAGAAGATGGTATTGTCATCCTGAAGAGACTTATCTCTGAAGCAGTTTCCAGCTGGAATGCAAGAATTTTAGATATAGCAGCTATGAAAAAAGATGAACGACCTAGAAAATTCACTGAGAAGTCTCTGATATCTGGAAGCAGCGGAGTCATCGACACTGATGGCTACATAACAGAAGACACTGCTTCGGAGTCTCAGATGGAGGACTTAAGTCCTATGTCTGCGGATTATAATGCAATTGATGCGATTTCTGCTGTTCAAAGTGACGTCCAATTTGGTGAGTCTCTTGAGAGCTCTGATAATGAGCTTCAGGACACTCCTAATCCTGCAGACATTGTCGTGCTTCAAGATTCACCCAAGTCTCATCAGCGTTCGCATTCAGACGTGCTGCCTATCACGTCTGAAGACATGCCTGATAGAAGGAAGAAAAAGAAAACAATTCTCTCACAACTTTTACCTTCAGCCACTATCATCACTCCTATTTCCAATCCTCTGGGTGCTCTGGAGCATCATCTTTTGCCACTTGGATCAGTGGTGCCCATTGTAGTATATGAATCCGAACCTTCATCAATAATTGCTTATGCTTTGGACTCTCACGATTACAAGCATGCACTTCAAGAGATTCTTAGAACGATAAAGGCAATTGATCAAACATCTAGTCCCATGAATAAACGAAAATTGATGGATAGCAAAGAGAATTCCACTGATCTCACGCAGACAGAGAATAATACACAGAGTACAACGACACCAGCAGAGAATGAAGACGACAAAAAGGCGCCAGTGAAGCAGCAGAATTACATTGAAGTCCAATTTGCTGATGCGACGACGAATTTCTACTGCAGAGTTTACTTCGCAGAGCAATTTGCAGCTCTGAGAGAGAGTGTACTCCCTTGTGGTGAGGATGGCTTCACCAGGAGTCTCTGTAGAAGCATTCAGTGGGCAGCTAGAGGCGGAAAGAGTGGCAGTACCTTTCGTAAAAGTCGAGATGATCGATTTATCTTCAAAGAATTGTCACGGATAGAAATGCAGATATTCCTCGATTTTGCTCCCAACTATTTTGCCTACATGGAGAAATGTCAGCAGACCAAGCAGCCAACGCTCTTGGGAAAAATCGTAGGCGTCTATAGAGTGTCATTCAAGAATAATACGACAAATGCTGCACTCAGAACCAGTGTCTTGGTGATGGAGAATTTATTTTATGCCAGAGTAATAACTGATAAATTCGATTTGAAGGGATCTGTGAGGAATCGACTAGTGAATCCAGAGGACACAGATCATGAGGGAGAATTGGTACTTTTGGATGAGAATTTATTGAATATGAGCTGTGATTCCCCTTTGTATATACGGTCACACTCGAAGGCTGTTTTAAATAAAGCTATTGAGAAGGACACGAAATTTTTGGCAGACAATTCAGTGATGGATTACTCGTTGCTTGTTGGCCTTGAACCAAGCTCAGACGAGCTTGTCTTGGGAATTATTGGTGAGTCCGAATAATAAGACTTTTGTATGTGTATAAAGCTATTATCCTTCAAAAAAAAAAAAAAATTCAATTGGCATTGTGGGACGTGAATTAAAACGTTTCAGATTACATTCGGACATTCACGTGGGACAAGAAGCTCGAGACAATGGTGAAAAAGTCAGGAATATTGGGTGGCCAAGGTAAACTACCAACGATCGTCTCACCGGAGGAATATCGTGCTAGATTTATTGCTGCTATGCATCGATATTTTTTGCCAGTGCCAGATAGATGGACTGGATTAGAACGTCGCATTGAATCGCCATAAATTTCTTGTTTTTTGTATAATAATGTTGAAATTTCTACCTAATCAGTGCTGAAACTGGTGCTAAATCGTCGTGTCGATCAAATAATTTATTACGACAGAGAGTTGGAGCAACTTGTGTAACTAACCGTGGCAGAGTTTGTATAATGTGTTCATTACAACACAGTTCAGCTTTGCAATAAGTCAGTAACTAACTAACGATCGAGTCGTACAAAAATTCGTGATTTTTGCATACCTTTTTACACATGTACAAATTCATTGTACTATAAATACAAAATTCTATGATTTATTCAATTGTATAGTAAGAACGAAAAGTAATAATTAGATAAATACAATTTATCTATGAAAGCACCATTATTAATGATTTATTTAGACAATTTGTATTCGATAATTATGTACATGATTATTATCTAGAATTGCAGAATAAACAATAATCGTAATAATATTCGTAATAACGTAATTATAATCGTATAAGTAGTCTAAAGATTATGAAACTAAGGGAGAGAATCGAGAAAAAAAAAAAAAAATAGGAAACATCTCGTCGTGTCTGATTTACAGTCAAGATTATAATATTTACATGACAAAAGTTGATCGTAACTTTATAATGATCCTTTAGATTAAATAATAAAAAAAAAAACTAAAGGAAATTAATCATTCTTACAGCAGAGAAAAAAAATAGATTTCTCACAAATTGTAATACTTCACGAGGTGTAGTCAAGCCTCAATCATCAGTATTGATAGTAATAATAATTGATTAACAATTGTTTTAGCTTTATCAATGACAATTGGAGAACCAGAATAAAAAATAAAAGAAAAAAAGCTTCCATGTAGCAGAATATCTGAGCGCAATCAATTTAAATTTGTATTACACATTTGCAATAATATATTTGTGTAAGAGGCAGTTTGTAATCTCCATTGTACTTGTAGTATAATCAGCCGCTCCTTTCGTGAAATTTTTTTTTCTTCATTTAATCTCTCTCAACATTTTAACTTTAAGTAATTCGACTATACGTATTATTGGAAGCGAATAAATTTCACCGGCAAAAAAAATAATTATCATTTTATTTTCCGTTGCTGAACATTAATTACTGCAAATAAATCAGTATGGAGCGGTAGTGAATATATATGAGCAGTCGTCCTAAGAGGCAGCAGTCAATTGAAATTAATAATTATTAACCACTTGATTAACGAATCACAAATTCAGGTAAACAATGTTGCAACGACAATTCTTTTTCTTCTTTTTTTTTAATCTTTTGTACTCTACGATTCAGGAGAACATGGCTCGTGGAATCATTCAACAAGGACTATGAGACGATTCCAAGCATCGTTGAGAGTATAACACAAAGAACGAAACATTGTGAACGGATTCAATTGTACCATTCACAATGAATGTAATCCATTATTTATCTCTAGTGATATCGCTAAATGTCTTTCGTTATTTACCGAGGAACTACACGAGTCCCACAGCGTCAGAGATACTTCACAGTGTACATATATGCTTTATCATGAATAATTCAATGGAAAAAAAATCATGCGTTCAACATACTTTTCTCTTACATCTCTCTCGCTCTTCATAGCCACAACATTCATTCCTCGGTCCATCACATCAATACTTCGACGTTAGTCTTTGTCTTTGGGTTGAGTCCCCAACAGTCAATTTAGGTTTGACGTAGACGAATGAATCAGAGGTGAAAGTGAGCCCTCGAGGACAATTCAGAGGAGCTGAGAATAAATTTGAGGCACCTCGAATCATCGATTTCCCTCCCCAGTGAAACAGTAAAACGACTTTAATAATTCCTCTTGTTCCCTCTTATAATGATGGTCACGCTGTGTAGTGAGCTCAAGGGAAAAGTCTCTTCGAGTATGTTTCACACTACTCCCCTCGTTGTCATTGGCACCTCGCAAGCGTGCTAAACAACAAGGAGCCCGTTTTATCTCTGTGGCTCGCCAAGTCCAAACTGCTGTTGACTCTGCGTTTGTTGCTGAGTGCCAGAGACACTACACCTAACGCCGTGGTGCTGCATCGTCGATGTCGTCGTTTGTTGACCATTCTGGCTTGGAGACATGCCTGCAATGAAACATTATGTGGCTAGAATAAAGTCGAGTAGAGACAAAAAAGCAAGAGCTTCGTGTGGAATAATTGAAATGGAGGGAAAAATGTTGTTTGTCTTGGTATCTACGAAGTCGATCGCGTGTTTATGTGGCTGTAAACACATTTGAGCCAGAATTATCTGGGTTTTACGAGCTAATCGATATTGGTTTTCTAAAAAAAAAGTCATTAGACATGTTGTAGAATGATGACGTGGGGAATACGTTATATCTTTAATGAGAGATTGTTATCAAACAATTTTTATTTTTATCATTGATAATTCCAAACTTACCCGACGGCGTTTTCTCCCCTGCGGACATTTTTGAAAATGCAAGTAATGCATCAGGGAAATTCGGTGGCGTTGCTGGCGTGTTGCAAGGTGTAATCTGAAAAGGATAGGTAAACCATTTAGCTTTCACGTGATTTCAATATTTTTATAAACTTAATTATGTACGCAAGAGCCTTTGACGTAGGTGTTGGATTGAGTCACGTAATGATAATAACATGTTATTGGATATTAATTCAGGTTTATCAACTAATAATCATCTATTGCAAGCAGCGTGGTTTGGCACTACCGAGCCTCCAAAAAGGTGCCTAGATTATCATAAATATGTGACATAGAGGAATCAGGTGAAACAAGTTTGTGCACGCCCATATCCACATTCACCAACTGCTTTTCCAGATAAACGAGTGTGTCTCTCTCTCTCAGCAGTGATAATTTTAAGGTCTTGGAATGAGTTTACGCAGTTGTCCATCCGGTGGCTAAGCGACGTTAGATTTGGCACGACGCTTATCGGAATGCTACAGCCGAGAATAGTAACCTACCTACCTAGGCGACTGCTTGCTTTTGCTCCTCTCGCTCTCAGTGGCTCTCATTTTCACTCATTACTACGGCTACTACTACTACTACTACTACTACTGTTTCAATCATTAATATAAGTATACAAGAGATTGAAATACATATCATTTTGCCTTCAACTCGTGATACGAATTTCGTTGGCAGTTGTATATTGAAGATAAGATAGCACAATATTTCTTTTCGTTGCTTCGATGAAATATACGCTTGGGTACATCAATTCTGTCATTGAGCGGCAAAACGAGATAAGTCGAAGATTTATCAAAAATTGTAGAAATCAAAATTTTGTCAAGTATCACGAAAATTATGACAGATACGGTAAAATCACAAGAGAGTTTTTTTGTCAGAAATTTAATTCTCTATAAAAAAGGTCCAATGCATTTTTATCGCATCTCTTATAGTACTCGAGCTATAATCAATTTTGTTCTTAACAAATTTTTTTTTTCTCAAAAAATTCGTTCATCTAGA
>JABSMT010036900.1:0-14967 GCA_018902335.1 Eumacrocentrus americanus | reverse complement strand
TAATACATAATTACAAATAAAGAAATATAATAATACGAGTTTTTAATCTGAAACATCTACACTCTAAATACGTCAAATAGTGAGATTGAAGCTTATAAACTATAGGTAATCCCATACAAATTGTTTGTGATCCTCCAAGCTTGTATTTTATACGCTCCAGTGAATCCACATATGTGTTACAAATATTTATTTCCGTGTCTCTATCCCTACAACCGTATACTACCATATATCCAATATGTTTCTTTTTTTATACGAAAACAAAAAAAATTCCTAAAGTATTCATGATTGATGTTCTACCTAAAAATAAATTCAATTCATTTATTTCAATTGAATTTGCAAATGATGGATGAATTTTCATCATCTCAACACACACTTTTATTTAACTTGCTAATACACTTTAAAAGCTTTTCAGACACTACGATTGCTATAAATTCCCCGGAGTATTTTTGGCCTGCGTATGTTATGTGTATATCACGCTATGCTTCTTTTCCGGATCATTTCTCGTTGTTCAATTAGGGAAAGCGCTTTCTGCTTCATTATTTCCTTGAGCATTCAGATAGGAGAAGAAAAAAAACCTCGTTCGTAAGAAGCTTTTGCCTGTGGAAAAGCTTCAATCTTATACTTTTACCATGTAAAAATCAAATGCGGAAAATTCTCTTCTACTTTCTTTTTACTTCAAACACTTTGATATTTATTTATTATTATAATTTTTGAAAGTTAATTGATTAATTATACTTAATTTATATGTATCTATTGATTGATAATGATGACTCAGACCACCTGGGAGGCTAATTCAAGTGCGACATGTGTGATGCACTTCCCGATCAATCCCCGGAATCCTTTCACGACCGTTAGATTTCTCCTATGGAATGTCTTGTGGCACGTGCGCTTCTTTCGCGCCAGGATCATCGCACAAGATCTTGCATAAATAGAGTCGAGACGTGTCACACACTGCGCGTGATACACGAGTCACGAGGTTCACAGTATGGATATGCGCTCGCGCGCGCACGTGCCTCTTTCACTCCCCGTTGTAAGAAAATAATAAAATACAATATAAAATGAATAGATAAAATATCGGGAAGTAAATAGTTATAGTATTTATATATATACATATTTTCATACATATATGTATATGTGTATCCTTATGGTGTAGGGTGAAAAATCGAAAGATTCGTGGTAGGCGCACGCGATTGTAGCGAGCGAGAAAGCGGGTCGGATAACTTGCGGATCGAGAAGGCAGCACACAAGCTAGCGAACGGGGCAATTTACGCGGCAATGAGAGGCTCTGGATCTCTTGAGGACGTCGTTATGGGTTGGATGTGCACGGCCGCGACCTCGCAAGACGCTTCACCTTTCCGTGTGGTTGACTCGCTCGAGAATATATATATACATACCTACTCTACTCTATTCTGCTCTTTTTCACTGCTCTTCTATATTCCCTCCTCTCGCTTTTGTCTCCCTTATGCCACACAACACACCTTTAGCATGCAATACACCTTGACGGCGCGCCCCTGGATCACCTGGTGAGGCTCCTACATAGTGCCGATAAATGGCTCCACAGCATCTTGAACTTTATTATTCCATTACGAAGGTCTTCCTCTTCTTCGTTGTTTGATATCTTGCTTTTCCATTGATCGGAATCATTTCCAAACGAAGCTGTTCCATCACCTGAAGGCTCAGGAGCATGTTTACCAGAAGACGTATATAGAGTCAGTCAGTCTCGGGAGGCACGCCTATTATTACCCTGGTAGATTGATGGAATCAAGCAACCAGTCATTTGGCGAGGGAATCAGTGAGAATTAATACCGGGCTATTAATTTCTCCCCGCTCGGATATACCTAGGGATCCGGCGTACGTACGCATCATGTTAGGTAGGTATATGCTTCAGCTATACCTAGCTTGGTGCATCACATCAGGCAGCAGGAGGGAGAGAGAGAGAAAGAGTAAACAGAAGAGAGCTAGCAGAGGATGTATATCTAGCCAACAACGTACGGCTGACTACGTGATTTAGGTACGGGCTTTTATATTATTTTTTTGTCTTGCTTTCTCTGATGCTATAGCGTCGGTGAACCCGGTGAACCCTTCCCAGGTGGTATGGTGTGTACTTCTCTCGTGGAGCCATGACGGGCACCGAGGAATCGGTCAGCGCGAATTAATGCACGAGCATCGATTACGCGTGGCAATAAGCTGCAGCCAACATATGTGGGAAAGAGATTTCTGGCGGAACATTGTATATATATCTATAAGTATATTGATACGCTCGAGCAAAGGAAATCAATCAGTCGACTAGAATTAATCTCCGTCAATTATATATAGGAAATATACCTACAATATAGAACCTTGATTCTGTCTACAATATTGTTTTTCTTTAATATTTCATATCTCGAAAACGATGGGGAATGTCATAAATATGCATATACACAATGTTGCAGAGAATTCAATTTCCTACAAAAAAGGTCTTACGACATTTTATCGTATCTCCTAAAATGTCAGAGATATCTGGACAAATGTAAACCGTCGAAATCGAGGGTTCTATTGTAAGATTCTGATGCATGAAGTTCTTGTCAAAGCAAAGTAACTTATGTCTACGTTCATCAGCTCATTCATTTGTCTGAACGGTCATCATACAGATGGTTTTGAATAGTATCGCCAGCGAGATCATGTTGTCTGGCATGTAGACGCGTGGTGGCACTCACGACGAAAGGAGTCCAGTGAGTTACCATTATCGGGCTTAAGTAAGTGCCAAGGTGTAGCTATAACAGCTGCGCTGCATGCAGCAGGAGCAAAGAGTTAGGTATGCACTACTATACCTACCCATCGAGAGAAGGAGAGTTGCAGTGGCGGTATATGAGAGATCTCGCACGCTTTATGAAGCCGTTGTAAGTTCGCCGCGGGGGTCCTAGTGCCGGGCGTGTTGCTTGCCAGCATAAATTACGCGCGATTTTGCATTTACACTGAAAACTGAAACGACGTGGAAGAAACTTATTTATCGTGTTGGAAGATACGGAGGTCTCTCTTGGGTATATGTATATGTATATAACGAAGATGAGAGACCTTTTTTCCAATCTGGCACCTCATGCATGTTACCAGTCGCACGACCCCGCGTGTCGTATCCACTTGGATGACGTCTCAATCGACTCCCTCGACCCGCCTGGACTTGCGATGAAAGGCCATTGATGCTAGTCATCATCGTGATAAACATATAATATGAAAAAAATCGCCCATCAAGAAAAATTGTTGTAACATTTTTATTGTAGCATTGAAGATCTTGGAATTATCTTGTAAATTATACAAGATACGATTACAACACACATCCGATCATTTTTGTAAGAAATTAAATTCCTTAGGAAATTTGGTATATGCAATTTCATCGTATAGTTTTCAAGATATGATGAAATTTCTTTGAAAAAAAAATTAGAAAAATTCTTGTAAGTAGGTGTGAGAAATTTTGCAAGGTATGAATTTAAATAAGATTGATACAGATTTTCAGGATTTTCCATTATGCGCCGCAGTAGCTGACGTAACGTGTGCGAATAACGCCTCCGCAGTATGGCGACCACCAAATACGGTGAAAGAGTCCATGGTACACACGCGAGAATACTAGGTCTGATATTCTCTAGTCGATGAGAGGAAAAGATAATGCCTACTAAGAAATGGAACGTTCATCGTGCTAGGACATTTGCGTATGTATTGTTGAGAAATTACGACTTTAGCATAAACTAGAGAGCTAAAAACTTCTCTCAGTAGATGAACTCATTTTAAATAAATCGTGACTTGATTGAGATCAGTTTCAACTGTCCTTCATTGGATACTTCAATTCTACTCGTTTGCAGTGGCTACTGTGATGAGGGAAAGGAACCAACGCAATCCTGTGGAATGTATGCGTTGTCTTGGTGGAGTGAAAATATACTTAGAATGCTCGAAATCATTGAAGCGATCGCCTGCACTTCCACGACTTGAGACCATACGCATTGCGAATTGCGTAATCTTGTATTTGCTATTGTTTGGCGTAAAAGGAAGAAGGTATATAGTCTCTCACCAATAAAAGATTATTCATGCGCGTATTCCGATCAGAGAGCTTCATGCAACACTGGAACTTACCTAAAACATAAAAATAAAATTTTCATTACAAATCATTGATATTACAAGATAAGAAATTGAAATGCAAATATTACAAGAATTTTTTTAACGCCATTGTAATTTACAAGTTGAAGGATTTTCTGTGATGTGATGCTAATCGATGCATCACTCTTGAGTGATTACAGACAGTGACTTACAAAGTTATCATGGACGACCGTAAATACTGTCTAACCCTGAGCTAGGCATTTGATTTCTTTTCTTCTTGTTGCTGACTCGTTGTAGAGATTTCTTGTGATAGGCGAGAACGTGCGTACGGGAAATTTATTTATATATCGATGTGATCTACACGGGGATACAGGCAGTACATAGAGTCGACGACGGAAAGCGAGAGACACATTCCACCAAGACATTTGTAATACGTTCATGGTCGATTCCTTTTTTAGATTTTCTAGAATAGACACGATGGGAAGATTGATGAATTACTATTCCCTCCTCATTACATGCAACGATGATTCGATCACTCTCTAGACAACTTTGTGTTTCCGGGATATTGGATGGTTAGAGAGAAGATCATGAAATAATTTCATATATACGTACCATCAATTAATCATAAATGTCAGCATGGTTTTGACACTCTAGTAGTTTCATGATTAGAAAAATAACATCAAATAGAGCCTGAGGTGCAATGGAAAGGTACTAATGATGACAGGAGTGGGATTGAACTATATTGATACCGAGAAAACTAATCACTACACACTCTGACGTGTGATCATGGTGATAATTATGAGATCGTGATGATCAACCAATGACTTTTCAACGCTTCTAGGGTGACAGAGCACGTATTATCATGCAAGAACTAGATATTCATCATCAGCTGTCTGACTTTTTAATCATTTTTTTCCTGGATGGCTAACCTACTTATCAATTTAGATAATTATACTTTGTATAGACTACATGTTAATATTCATTTAATCAGGTGCATAGAGAAACCCTGGGGTAATTTACAGCAACTTCATTAATACTTCTAACTGTTCATAAAATTCAATTAAGCCTTTCACATCAGTCCTTCTTAATTTCTCGGATATTACCTATCATATAAAACATACACGGGGTATCTATATATAGGAGCAGTGAACGCGTGTCCAGCACCCATTGCTCAGGATCATCTTCGACGGTAACAAATGGCCCCGTGACTTTTACACTGCGTCGTTATTTACATATATGCAGATGCTGGATATGCACCCACGCCACGAGTTGTACCTGTATGTCTTAACGTTGCGAAGCAGGCGGTGAAACCACTCTTTACTGGCGATAAATAATAGCTCATTTATTAATCGACTCCCAGTCTTCTCTATCGAACACTCCCCCATCTAAATATACTGATTATAACCACATTTTGCAAAACTTTCGCTTACTGTATGTTATATTCAATAAGTCAAATATTCGTAAATTATTATAACTGTTTGATGGAAATAATTTCTATCAGGAAGATGCTTATATTATTGCCCTGGGGTCATTCTTAGAGTTGGGAGGAGCGGTGTAACATCGAAATACCGTGTCCATCGTATAGCAAGGAAACGTGGAGGCAAGATAATAGATTTACGAGGCAAGATCCATGGCCAATTATAAGCGTAGCCGTGGCATCGGGGTTATCTTTGGCAGGGCGTGCCGGACGTATTGCGAAAGGCAGAGAGCGTTGACGGGGGCGTCGACACCCACGCTACGAGGACAATGAAATGCGCGGGGGAGAGAAAAGTTTGTTGTATATACCATAAGGTCCATCGGACTCGCCGCCGCCCAGTGATATCTCACGTGTTCAACTCCTTTCCCACTGTATATATAGCATCTCTCTCTCTCTTTTTCTCTCCGCGGGGCGAATCGCGTTCTCGATTAAAGGGTCCACGACTTTGCAATGCCGTTAACCATCTTCAGGGTGTGGATATAAACGTTTGCGGATTCTTTTTTTTGTCTCGTCGTCGGAGTTATTATTATGTTATTGTGGGTGGCTTGCTTTTGTGCAGATCGAGGTACTGGATCGAATCACACTGTGAGCTGAGATTTCTATAGATAAATATGTACCTTCACAGTGGTATCAAGATGTAGTTTTGGTGTTAAGATGAATTTATATTAAAAAATTTACATTTTTTCAAGATATCGTGGAAACTATACGAGAAACGATAAAATTCCAAGAGACCTTTTCTGTGGGGAATTAAATTGTCTACGAAATTTGTATAAGGTAATTTTACCATATTTCCCATGGTTTTCGAGATATGATCGGTTTAGTGAAAATTGACTTATTTAAACAAAAAAAAAATGAACGGAGAGTGAAATAAAAATGGTAAGACAAGAAATCGTGCAGATCTTCACGGAGTGTCTTGCAACGATCGACGAATCTCAGGTATATACTTTATGCGACTTTCTATATACGTGAATGCTGAATGCGAACCATATACTTCTTTTCGCTCTGTGCTTCTTAAATCCTCTACTTTCGGCGGCGTATATCTCGTGGGCGTTACCCGCGCGCTCCTTCACGCCGCTCGATAATTTAAGCCGTTAATGCTGAATTAAGCTGCGATATTTATGCGGGCGTACGACGATGATTTACCGGTGTCCGTGAAGGAGTTACGGTCAACGCGAGAGAAGATGCGCCACTACTGCCCAGAGATATCTCGTCGTGATTAAGGATGTATTCGGCCACATAATTTAGTAACGGTCTCACCGGTATGTAACCTACATATCCCCTGCATGGTCTCGACAGCGGATAAGCCACCGAAATTTTTTTCACTTATTCCCAATATGGAAATACAATATTTTTATTTGATTTTTTAATAGAAGGTACTTGTTCATCACCAGGAAACCCGGAGATGGAGAAGACTACATACATATAGCAAGAGCACACGACGTAGCATATTAATCGTTATGGAACGTGCGAGTCGTTTCGCGGGCGCGCGCGCACCCAACATACTCTCCGCAGCTGTACCGCTCGTAATTCGAGCGAGAGGGCACAACACTAATGCAGCACGAGATATCGAGCATGTAACGCCGTCCCGGGAATTGCGCAAGACAAACGCGAGGGAGTGAACGTGAAGATGTTAAGAGGTGCAGTCTCTTTCTATGTACCTAACATTTAAAGTAAGCTCATCCATTAACTATTTACAGTTAAAAAACGTTAAGCTAACGTGCTTGAAGTTATTAAGAATTGTAAATGTACATTGAATTTCAATTCATCTTGGTGTTTTCAGAATTTTTAAAAATTACCTGAGAATTAGGTAAAAAGTTCGAAAATTAGACATGTATGAAATTAGACATGTCATGAAATCTTGGAAATAAACGCCAAACAAGTGTAAAATTTCAAAATTGAGTCAAATTTTGACGTGTAATTCCTCCAATTTTTTTATACATTATTGTGCTTGAAGTTCAAAGTTTTTTTCGAATTCCGACCGCAACTTCAACCTCCATGACAGTTTGGACATTAATTGAAATTAAATTACCAGTGGATTAATTTTCAAGAAAGTTTATGTTTAGAATTTGCAGAAATTTCCAACAGTTCCATCAGTGTCTTTATGTTGTGAGTAAAAAGTCAATCACTACACTATTGACCTGAGTTGACCGGTAAAATTGCTGATGACCGGGCACGTTCAAGATTAATGTAAAGAGCAATTACCCAGAGGCTGCATGATGCATATGCGTATATTTGGAAGGGAATTATTTCTCAATTAGTATACGCAAATTTGCGGGGCGGGAATGAAACCACACTTTACTCCTATACAGGCAAAAGGAAAATATGAAGTCTTATGAGAAATTGTAGAAGAGACTGATCCAAGAGGGACGAAATGAGAAACATTTATCTTTCCTCTGCTAGACTGGTCATATGATGAAGGTCAGAGGTCGACCTAACACATACACCACCGTGTCTTACGTTATAGCGCATCAACTTTGCAAGTAAACGCATGAAATTATAAACTGCCTGAAGTCTTCCTATATATAAAAGCAATATATCTACATCAAATTCTCGCATTCCAGTTAATGTCCTTTCGGGTTAAAAATAATTTACGGCACATCATTGATCCAATTACGGCGTGCAGTGCGAATGAAAGAGAGATCGAGATTGGTTTGATGATAGTAGTCTATATTTTCCTGTCTACTAAAAGAGAAGGAGAGAGAGAGAGAGAGAGCACGCGCGAAGGTGGCGGCGGCTCGACTAGAATCTCTAGAATCTCGTGTGCCCGCGGTGAAAGGTGAAAGAAACTCGACGCAAGTTAGCTCGTTAGCGCGCGGGGCCAGGGCAATAAAGGCCGCTCACGTATTGTTGTTAACGCGGGTCAAGCTAAAAGCGGGTACGTATATATATGTGTATACATATATCGGCGCTGGGTTCTCGGGTATCATCGAAGTGGTCTCGTGCATGCGCCGTATAATCTCTCCATTCCCTGGAGAACACGACGCACGAGTGTCGGGGGGAATTAAAGAGCGGATCAGAGGAATATCATGCGCGTACACGCGGCTCTTACGTAAATTTTCAAAGCGCGGGCAATATCAGCGGAACGATATTGACGTGGCGTGCCGCACATCAGAGAAAGAAGGAGGAGGATGATTGCCTTGACGTGGATAGCTAGCCATAGCTCTAGTCCTATGGAACAGTCTCGTGACACGCAATGGCCCCGACACACGATCGTCGTCCTCTCCGGCATAGCCGGAAGTCGATGAATATGCCCGGATATTTTTATTAAGCAAAAAAAAATAGATAGATAGATATTTATAAAGAACTTAGGGTATATTGTAATAGCGTTGATTGATGATACCATGGAAAGTTCTTCTGGGAAATTGAATTCTTTACGAAGAATTGGTTGAAATTTTGTCGAATTTTGCCTGGCTTCCGAAATCTGATCAATTTTGTAGAATTTTTTAATAGAAATTGATTGGTCATTAAAAATTTTTCGTTATAATAAAACTAGTGTATCTGATACGTTGCAATAATTCTCGGGAAAAAAATGCAATGAAGACGTAATTTCTCATACTGTCAGTACCGGGTGTAATCATCCCTCTTTTTAGGGCAATCGAGTGTCTTCATTAATGTCGAATACGTGTGTATTCACCATCGATCAAATGCCTCGAAGTCGATTTATTTGGGAGGAAAGTATGTCTGATGTCAAATAATTGCCGCAATTTGTGCGAGCTTCGAACCAATATAAAATGAGAAGGTATACGTGTGCATCTACAAGAAGAAGGACTATCCATCCATAACGGATGAAAGACGAATGATATGCGGTTCGCACACACGCGGGAGAAGGTGGGAAGAATAAATTTGTTCTTGAGGCTCTCTTTCTTTCTCTCTCTCGAATGTTTGGGGACCAGGACGAAGAACGTGCGGTACTTAATGACCACGGGGAGTAGAAGAATTCCGGGTGCATGGGCCCATGGGACCTCTCATCCTCATCTTCCCTTTCCCGGCACTAGAAACCATGTATGCTCACGAGTTTAAGTGAAAGAAAGAGAGAAAATTGCGCTCGCGACACATACACACATACACAAACATGCATCAAGAACCGGTTCCCTTCGATTGGTCCAACGATAACGACATGTTTTACCGCAAACATTCCGTTAATTTTGTCTGTAAGTCAACGGTGCGACGTATATGTATATACATACATAGATATGTATGCAGTCGCAAGATATTCCCAAAAAGCAGCGCAGCCTTGCTGATGCAGTTGCGCTAAAAGATCCACAACGTAACTCATTCGTTTTGGTAAGCAAGAGTTTATACACACTTGGCATTCATTGAATTTTATTAACACAATTCATTATTTCAGAGAGAATTATAAATGAGCAACATCGTTAATAAACTTGCAATTTCAAGAGAAGAATGTGTCACAATATCCGGGAGAAATAAATCCAACTATATAAAAATTTCTGATGGAAAAAATGGAATATTTTCCTTGATAATCATGATGATGATGTAAGTTGAAGAATTTTCGATGTAAGCTGTATGTATATATACTAGAGGCACTACAGAGATCCAGTTTGACATTGGTTCAAGTGGAACGAGGCGAGACGGTGGCAATCGTGTTAATCTATCGGTCAAGATAATCGATAATGTCGGTAATCTGTTTCCAGGTAGTTCGACTGGTAAGATATACACACACGGCACACGTGTAATCCGAGGTAAATGATGCGTGTAATCGCTGTCAACGGATAACCCCTGTGGTCACAGCGCATCTTCATTGGTGAAGATGTGCCTTCCTTGGGGATACAACATTCTTTCGATGATGCTTATTCCTGATTGCGTTGATTGACCAGTGCCACCAGAGTGTGAAAAAATCCTTTTTAAAAAATAGATGTACTTTATTTTTCAGGATATCTCCGAAATTATACAAGATACAATAATACTGCATCAAACCTTTCTTGTAGATAATTTAATTCTTTACAAGATTTGTTATACGTACCGTATCTCTAATAGTTCCCAAGCTATGATTGATTTATTGTAAAAACTCCATGAAATCAGGAAAATCAGCGAGGCATGAATGATTGTATTCGGATTCCATTGCAAGCGCGTGTCGTCTTTTTAATCCCAATTACGCTTTGATAGTGGATGAATCGCCGACGGGGGTTTGTGCGCCTGGAGATATTTTCTCAAACAATTGCCAGAGGGAGAATCTTCTGGCTGAGTGTAAATACTACCGTCGGTTAGTTGCTACCAATTGCACATACAGAACTCTTCACGAGCCTTGTTCAGCGGAGCAGTAGACTCTTATTCGTTTAGTTTCTTTTCTCGTTCCCACAGGCTGCAGCGAATCGGGTTCGACGGCACGCGGTCAATTTGCGTCTAGCACGAGTCAGTGCTCGAGCTCGTATACGCGGCCAGCGCCGACGTCATAGACGCCGCATAGAAATGTCCCTTGGGGTGAAGAACGCGTAAAATAAGATGTAGCGTCACTGATAACCAACCGCAATAGAGAAAGAGCGGACTATATATATAGCATCGGGCGGTGCGACCATCAGAAGAGAAGAAGAAGAAGAAGAAGCTGCTGTTACTCCTGTGTATATACTGATCTGATAGCACAGGCGGCGGCGCGCGCTTCGAGCTTGTAAATTCGTGCTCGCCTCTTGATATACCTGCGCACACACACCAAAGCGTTGGCTTTGGATGCCGCTTTGGTTCGCAACGCCTCCAAGAGAACGATTAACCCACTGGAGCAATAAACAATGCCTGGTCGTTGTCCATCAGAATTTGTTTACTTGCCATGGCATTAATTATTTGTTATTGACGTAGATAATGATGATGATGATGATGATGATGGTCATGATGATGATGATCATGATGATGATGATGATTGTTGGAAGATGTACAGAGACAGAGAAAAGGAAGGGCCTGGAGGTCAAATGCAATGAGGCTTCACGAATGCCCGAAGTGGTGAAGAACTGGCATTACATGAACATCGCAAGAAATTTTAATTCTGGCGGTATTATGACCGGCAGATAATGAATGCCGCGCAACTGGTGTTATGAATAGCTAAGCATACCTTTCTGCCATTTTTACGTAACTCCCGTATATACTTATGTATAGACCCGCGCATATACGTGTATACTTTATGATTATTGGAGGGCGTATACCGACTGCTCAAGGAGGATGCTATCGTGAACGTTTCTCTCAAGGTCTATAGGCGGCTTTGAGAATAAGCCTTCCACGAGTGAGAAATTCATCTACGAATCAATACTGATGCACACATAGTAGGCTCTAATAAGCAAACCAGACAACAAATAAAAGCTTCAGGAGTATAAAATAAATATAGTCAGCCACAATGTCTTCAATTATAGTAATGACTAATGATTTTTTAAATTTATATTTTTTATTTGGCATTTCACAGGTTCCAACGATTTATCTGTAGAATTCATATACTTATTACATAACAGCACCTGTACATATTAATTTGTAAATAAATCACTTTGAATCCTATGATATGCTTCGCACCTGCTTGAATTAATCGACGAAGCATGTCTACATTGGTATCGCCAGCCAGGGGACTTGTTAATCGACGTGGCATCAGGACTCATCCAGGTGCGATCGATTATCTATTGATGAAAACGGATCATCATCATTGCTTCTGAAACGGTACAATACGTCTCGAGCGCCATATGCTGGGCGCGTCGTCAAGTTTTTCTCAGCTAGAAATCACTGCGTCATTCTCGCTAATGTCACTTCATAAATCCCTGTCTTGAAAATTTGCCTGAATGCCTCGATTAATCGACACTGCAGATATCAATAGGACAGTATACGTCTTCCAGTACCTTCAAGGTCTTTAGAAAAATATCTTTTCATACTATATACACCTTCAGCTTCTGTATACGTCAGTAAGAATAATTAGCGTGGAGAATCGTGATTACGATGGAGCTACTACCCCGTATGCTGGCTGACGACATCTAGCCACGGATCTCTCGCCGCGGGATATTGAATTTTCTCAACTAAAAATCTAGAAACGATCTTTCCCCAAGATTCACTCCCGATGGGTGGGCTATCGTCTTCTATCAGGCACAGGCGAGAACTACGTGGCAAGTGATGAATGGAGTGATTACTGAGGAGTGACGGCAAATCCTACTCTCACATCACCGTGACCGCGTATGTATATACCGCAATGGTCCAATCATCATCATCACCATCACTGTGCTGTTGTGGATGTTCCGGTCTTCGTGCATCATGCATCCTCTCTTTCCAGTTCCTTATAGCCATGCGAGCATTTATCTTTAGCGCGTGCAGAGCGTAATATCGCAGGCCCCTCGAGGCAAAAACGAGTTATTTGATACTCGGTTATAGTAGGTCTCATTCGCCTTTACACTGGAGTACATGAAATGACATCGTTTAACACCATTACATATTAGAAAAAGAATTATAAAAACTTGTTAAATCAGTTATTGAATAGTATTTCCAAAAAATAAATTATTGTTGTAATTCTTGTAATATTGTAATTAGTATAATTGTAGTTGTTTCCTGAATTAATTAAATTTGTTTCGCATAGATAAAATAATTCTTTAGTAATCAATTCACTGATCCCTTTAGAAAAATTGATAAATACAAAATATTGTTGAGATAATAGAATTTTATTGTAACTTGAAAATGGATATTATTGCGCCAGAGCATGGAACCGTGATGAGAGGCAATTCATCGCGACATAAAATTACGATTTTCAAGACTTTTCCGAGGTCGTCAACTATGGTAGTAGATCTTAGCCTGGTATAGAATTACGTAGATGATTATTTTGCTCGACGATAAGAATCGTGAGTTATTTTACGCGACCCTAACTCTCGGGGATTGATATCGCAGCGTGTGTTTCTATCCTCCGCGAGGTGACTAACTCGCTCCAGCATTCGTATAATATTTGACATCACCACCATCGTAAGATGAAGAGGTTTGTCCACACCATGCAGGCGAATGAACTGAACTGGGAGTAAATAATTCACTTAGCAACGGTGATTCCGATGTCAGGAGGAGGATCCAATGGACATACGCTCGACAAATTGATGTGGACGGAAGTTCCAATACATATACAATACATGTATACACGGATGAAGCTCCAGGCCAGTTCCTGCATAACATCGTTCTTCCATTTAGCTATCCATGAAAAAATTCTCTTTCACGAGAAACGCACGACGGCTGCGCCCACGTCTGCGGCTTTTAACCGCGTCATCCACTACTCTCACCGCTCTCATTTCACAATTTTCAACGACAAAACTCACTTCATAAGCGAGTAAGAGGATATATAAATAGATATTTGCGAATTTTTTTTGTAGGTGTATCTCTCGACCTCAAGCAATCCTTGAATCTGTTTTTCCATCTGTCTTCTTATTCTTTCCTCTATTATCCTTTCTCGCGCGTTGAGGATCGATCGTTCCGAGATTCGTGTCTACACCTGCGCCATCGTCGCCGCCAGCCGCGTCGTTTATTCCCATTTAAGTAGAGCCAAGGCGGCGGAGTCTCGCTCACACAAATCAGTCACTGGGACCTCTACTCTTGAGGCTGTGGCTTGCCAGGCGTCCGATCCATCTCCTGAAATCGCCCTTCGCCTCGTCTCTTTTCCTGATGTGTCTACTCTCGTCGTCCACATCGCGTCGTCGCAGTGATGCCGGCTCCACCGATCCATGCAGTAGTCAACCGTGAGAAAATCATTGCGGCCAATAAACCCCGATATTCTCATGTAATTATGTTGCTTTTTTTTCAGCAACTTTAAATTTATCTTTCATTCAATTTTTTTATGTGGTCATTAATCACATTTGAAATGTAACGGACCTGAGTAGTTTGATTGGTAGGTATAGTCATTCATTATGTAGATGTGTGTGTTGTGCGAAAGGGTGGGGCTTAGTTTAAAGTGTCCAACGAGTTTTTTTAACGATTTTTTTGATTTCCGCTTGTAAACATGTCGCCAAACTGGCCGCTCGTTAAATTCCCAATCGCACAGATACTTTACACTCTCCTGGGTCACTTTAGTCACATTTTTTAATGCTCACCGCCGCCGCTGTCCGCAGTACAAATCGTATTTATGCCCCCTGCGAGAGTTGGATCGCAGTTGTGTACCTATATACTCAGGACGCATCCACAAGAGCCCATTTGTAAATTATTCCCTCTGCCTTGTTCGGTGCACTGCAGCTCATTTGCATTATTTTATCAGAAAAATCGGCGGTTGGACAGTTAATAAAGCCTGTACTGTCCACTGTGAGCACTTATCGAGCACCAATCGAAGTCGACAAATATATATACGACTGACTCTGTGCTGAAAAACAGAAATAATTTTACTTTTTTTATTTTTTAAGACAGTAAATTGAGGGAGGGACACCCGCAGCGCGGTCGCTGGTGCGATTCGTAACTGCATTAAAAAATTTGCGTTTCAAAATTTAATT
>JABSMT010036790.1:0-14997 GCA_018902335.1 Eumacrocentrus americanus | reverse complement strand
CTACAATCGTCATGTTTATAAAACAGTGACATCGATTTGTTGGTTTTTTTTTTGTTTGTTTGTTTGTTTTCATTTTTGTTAATTCTTTTTGTTTCTGTTAAATTTTAACAAACCCACTTTGGCCAGACATCATTATCATCTCGATTGTTTGTAGTAAAACACATATTTGTTTCTTTTTTTTTTCCATCTACTACGTGCAGTCTGCACAGTTACACAACTACTACAGGCTTTTTCATCCTGACCCTGCAAACATTGAATGGATATCAACGTCTAGCTTCTCAATCGTTTGTAGAAGAAAAAAACCACAACGATTGGCTTTGAAGCTCAGAGTAGTTGAATAGAAGCATTCAGTAGTTAAATATCACATTGGTTTGTTACCATTATAGAGGCAGATCAGTATATCGCTGACATCTAAGTACTATATTTATCTGGGGTTAAAAGCAATGCAGTCCCTTTTGTTTTCTTCTGGCTCTGATTCACCTGAGTTTCGTTTCGTCTGGCTGATTTTTTCCCTACCATTCTTATTATAAATATAAACTCCCTTGTCCATTGTTTAAAAAATGCTTAAAACATCTTGGATCTTCAGTGAAATCAAAGATTTACCATACCCAAACTATAGTTGCTTGACATTGTCTTCCTCGTTGGACCATCGTTTCTCCTGCTCCTGAAACTCAAAGTCCCATCGTAATTCAAGCTCTCGCATGTCGTTGGCAATGTCCGCCTCGTACGTGTCTTCCTGCCAATCAAATTGATGAATTAATAATCAAATATATATGATTTTATTATTAAATATAAATAGCTTGTGCGGTGCTTACGTCTTCAGCTTTAAAGTCATTATTAATTGTGTGATTGATCGTCTGATTAGGCATGAGATTACTCATTGGTTGCATGCATGAAACACTGCCATATGGATTCCAATTTCGAACGTCCTTCTCTTTCTCCCGAATGCCAGCCTCAATCATTTGCAGTTCTTGCGCCAGTCTTTCGCCCTCGTTAAATGCCGCACCCTGTGTCGCCAACTTTAGATCATTGATTTTCTTCTCCAAGTGCTTCAACTGTTGCTTCACCTTCTGCGACTCCAGAATAAGGCTGAAAGAAGAAGAATAATAATTACCTAAATGCATTATTAAACTCTTGAAAATGTCTCAAAATAAATGTTAAAATGTTTTTTTTTTACTCTTTCGACATGCTCTCTTGTCGTGTTAGTTGAACGTGTGGAGGAGGTTCAGACATTTTACAGGGCCCCAGAGTCACGTATGTCTCGCCTAGGCCAGAGTTTGGGACTGTTTGTATACCAGAATTCGTTCCAATTGTTGCATAAGCTATAAATGCAAACAAAATAACTGATTTAGTGTATGAAAAGCTTTTTAGAGACAATAATTATTAAAAGAAATATTTATTGGCAATGAAAATACGTACGTTGACCATAATACCAGGGACCAATGGGGTTGGTAGTAGGGATTGGACGCATAGTCTGTATCGAAGGTGCCATTCCCTCGTTGTACATCGAGTTTGCTTGCACACCATTAGTTGGCCTGAGCAATGACTTGGATAGTCTGGAAATGGGACCGTATTTGCTCGCTGAGGATGCATCAAAAGGTACGAATTCATCATCAAAAATGATTGAATCAGAGCGTCGATAATTAGTGCCATAATTAATGTGCGATCCAGATGTTATTTGTGAACCAGGTCCATTAGCCCAAATAGAATAATTCGCAGGTAAATTATCTCCCTGTATGTCATAGTTAATTTTTAATTGCTGCGCTGTGGGCTTGCCCATAATATTCTCTAATTGATTTATTATTTCTATTCGACGTTGAAGCAACATTGCCAAGGTCTTCGCGACTGATCTCTGCTTCTTGCTGTTGGCTGTGAGACTATTCTGCGAACCAGGCGGCACTTGAGATGGATCCCACACGTGAACATTGGGATTTGCGTAGTCGAAAGGAGGTCCATGAACGATATAATGTGGACATTGCATGTCCATATTCTTTCCTGAGATGACTTGAGGACAGCCTTGTGGATTTGGTAGTACGTAATTGGCTAGATTCCCAGGGAAATTATTTTCATTGTTGACAATTGGATGCTGCACTTTCCCCAGCGAGCCATAGTTCTCACTGTGATTATTGTCATTTGTCTTGACAGAATAGTAATTCAGGTCGTCGCAGTGCTTGAATGCCTTCCCTTGAACCGATGAGATCGTTCCTTTGTCGACTTTAGGATCAGGACTCACAGTTAATGGTAAACTCAATCTCATGCTTAGCTTTCTGTGCTTCGATCTGTATTTATCGAGCTCTAAATCACTGTGAGCAAATGTACAATTGGTTGCACGTGGACACGATCCCCGCAATGCCAAATCACGACACATGCTCACTTTGTATTTAGGTTGTCCCGAGCCTGCAGCATGAATACTCTCCTGAGACTTTCTATTTCCATGCTTTTTAATGTAATCAACCAGAGCAGTGACGACAGTCTTCACTGCCTCCAGGGCTGCTCGAGTTGTCGGCCAGCAGGGATACTCTGTCTCAGGACTGGGATCAATTGCAGCCAACAATTCCAATTGTGGCCGCAAGCTACTCAATTGGCCTGGATCTGGTGTACGTTGGAGTGCAATTACAAGCTCCTGAACACTCTGAGCAAAGGACTGTGGCGTTTGTAGTTTGTCGATTATACTCTGCATGTGTGACTTGTGACCAGTATCGCCATACAATAAAGCTGACCATTGATCAGGAGCAATTCTCAAACCAGCTTCAGTTGCTATTTGAACGATTTGAGCGTCATGTTCACGTCTGAGTGCTTCATACGTGCGAAATTCTTCTTTCAATTGCATCAGCGAGGAGTCACCCTCACGTTTAGACACCTTGAAGCAACTGGCTCGATACAATAGTTGCACCACGTGTCCAATACTCGTCTTCGAGGCCTGAGGGAAGTGTGGCTCGAGACGTTGAACAACAAACATCACGAGGACTTTCCTCGACAAGGCAGAACCGTCCTCGAGGGCTAATAATACAAGCTTGAGCACCTCTTCCTGCATCGCCGGACCGAGGAATTGACAACCACGAGCACGTACAGCTGCCCATAAATTCGCGCTGAGTTGCTGGGGATTTTGATGTTGAAGAATCAATTCAGTCACTGATCGTTCACCGAGACTACGAGCTGCTCTCACTGCTCGTGCTCGTCCCTCTGGCTCCACCAGCTGACATCCTACCAGGGTGACGAGTTTACGTTGCATAGGTCGAGATACAAGTCCCATCCCTGATAAAATACATTTGTTACGTGATCTTCTCGCACATCAGCAGTAGAGTTTTACAATTAAAATCTAAATAAGGAACTCACCTGTCCCATTTGCAGGCGTTGTCTGACATGGTTTGAGGTAGAGTGCGAGCTCCTCGATGCATCGTTTCGCAACCAAGTAATCTGCATGCTCCTCTGGTGGAAGGAGCTTTTGATGAGCCGAACAGCCATTGCTAGGAGTTGAATTACCAACTAATTGTAGCAGGGCCTCATTCAACGGCAACCTTTCTATCTCAGTGTTAATAGTACTCTGAAAATATATGTTTTAAAATACAAAATACATATAGAAAAGCTTCCTTTCTTCATTTGTCGTGTCGCAGAGGCTGATTATTGTACATATTACCTGATCGAAGGGGCATTGTTTGCGATGCAAATTAGCAAGGCAAGTTCGACAGATTGTATGACCACATCCCAGGGAAATTGGTCCACGTAGCGTTGAATCAAAGTCGTGGCAGCAAACAGGACAGGAGAGAAATTCAGTCCACTGTGGTGCCTGTATTGGCATTCTGCAATTCAAATAAATTTATCCATTAAAATAAATATTTTTATTTATCTTTTTTGTGATATAGATTTTTATCCCCACTCTTATATATGTATATATATATCCATCAATTCCCGAAAATAAAAAAGGTCTTTATTGCGACGTAAAGAATGTTCTCGTTGTTCAACGTCAATCAATGTCTGTCGTAGACAAAGAATAACTTTTACAAGCTCGCAAGTATACAATGCTGAAAATAAAACAACAATGAGTATATTGCAACAAGTTTAATTGTTCTGACGTCTGTTCGAAATAGTAGATTGTGTGTCAACGACAATTAACATCGTGTGTTGGCTATTGACGTATATGACAATCTCACGAAATCCAATGAAGTATGTGTATATACATAAAATATTCAAAATTATCGAATTTACAAACCTTAATATTACTTTCGCAAAACATCACAATATTTAATATAAATTACTCAATTTATGTGCCCATCAGAATTATCGTAAATGGCGATGAACCACGATTCACACGAACATTCACGAGTAATAATGACGATAAGAATTCTAAAGTCTGTGGCCTTTTCTCGTTTTTTTTTTACGCAGAAATACAGTACAGAAACCTAGATTCACCTGAAGGTGAGAAGAAAGTCTTCATTAGATGGCGTTTAACCTTAAAGTCCTGTTTTATCGACAGTCAGTACATAAAAAAGCCATTATCGAACAAAGAAATATCAAACTGATAAGCAAAAGACATTTTTTAACTTCCTAACTTCTCATAACCTAAAAATACTTTGGTTTTTCATTGAAATAATTGCTCTAGGAGGCAAAATTCAAATTTAACTGTCTTTTAATGATAAAAGACAAACAAAATAGATGGATAAAGCGGATAACGATGTGCCACCATTTTATACAGAACAGTGGCGCGCAATTCGAAGCCTTGCTATTGGCTAGTCAACGAAATTCAAGCATTCTGATTGGTTGTCGTTGCTAATTCGATATGTATCATATTTCATGGTGTGCCGGGATGCAAGCACAGAGAGAAATTGTCGATGTTAATGATAAGCAGCGAAATTTTTCCCCAATTGTAATTTTCACGAACGTGCATGAACAATGGCGGAAGACGCGGAGGCGCCCGTGGAGGACGCCGCGAAAATCGAGGAATTAAAGGAGGAAATCAAGGACGTCGAGGCTCAGAAAGAGGAGGTACGTGTTCCTGAGACTGAATCGTCAATGTTGGAAGATGAAACCATGCCGACATACCTCAGTATCACTAGCAACACGAGCTCATTGAAGCCGGACGATTCGAAAGTCCAACCTCAAAGTTGCAGTCCACCTAATGATGATCAGGACGACAAAAGTGTTTACGAAGTTAGTTCAGGCGATGAGGAAGAGGAGCATGATCGAGTTTTCTATGACATCGAGGATGCTGATCGTGACGACGAGGAGGACTACGACAGCGATGGTAAAAAATGAGCAAAAAAGACACTTTTGGTGTAGCAATTTCCCCTTGATATCACAGAGAAGCTAATTGTCTTTATAATTTTGCAGAAACCCACATAAATGACAAAGGGGAGCGAAGAAGATATCGTGATGATGATGACAGCGAAGAGGATGATGATGAGGATGATGAGGAGGAGGAGGATGATGAAGAGGAGGACGAAGAGGAGGAGAGCGATGGTGATATCGAGCCAGAATTGTTTGAAAGATCGTCAGACGACTATGTCTTCAGACCTTCGACAATTATTTTAGAGAACCACCACAAGGAACGGAGCAGGTCTCTGCAGGATCTCTCAAGTCCCAAGGGAAAGAAGTTCAATAATAGCAGACGACAGATGTTTATGAATCCCTCTCACTACGAGGCAGAGATGGAGAAGCACCATCTGAATCATGGTGGCCCGAGAAGGACTTCACTTCCATCGATGAAGTACAATCATGTATCCAGCAAGGTTAAACGTTACATCGAGGACATAAAGGAGCAAAATAGGAAGTCAGCACAACGAAAATCTACAGAGATGCTCAATGTAATGCATAAAGAAATAGTGGCTAACGTTCGAGAAGGTAAAAACACTATTCTTTATTTTATATATAAGATGCCTGTATGAATGGAACTGAATTAATATGGTGTGTTAATTAATTACAGAAGTGAATGAAGAGACAACAACTTTGAGGATAAATCCACAAAGTAAACGAATAAAGAGCTACGCAGAGTACACGATGAAGAACATAGAGCTGGAAAAATCACCTCGTTTCCCAGAAATGATTACTACCAATGGTTCTGTCGAGGAATTCTCTGAAATCCTTCCCATCGTTGAAACAAAACATCCCAATGAGAAAAGGGATCTACCGGAAGCAATGGATGTCGATGAAAATAATGCAGAGATTGTCAACTGCAGTAAACAAGTCGACAAGCCTAATGGAGCGGTGGAATCTACAAAGAATAAACTAGAGCCTAAGGTAAAAGCTCAAGAAACTCTAACCACACTGGTCGAAGATATGAGAAATGGTCAACAAGGTGGAGCAATCCTTAACGTACAGACTCTGACGTACGAGGACTACATGAAGGGAAATTTCGAGGAAAACGACAACAAAACTGACCAGAAAAACATCGAAAATAACATAAACACAATAAAGTTCCCGAAGTCAGATGAAGTGACTATTGAACCAGTAAATGTTCTAATTCCTTCCGTTCCGGTTGAAGATGTAAGAAGCCAAATGGAACGTGAAAAGAATTCCCAGATTGCTCTACTCAAGTCACAAATAACCCTGAAGACAACAGAGTGCAATGAGATGAAGCAAGACTACCAAAAAGTAGTAAACGACAATTTCCAGTTGAAGAACAAGATAGCAGAGTGCAACGAAATGTTGCGATACTATCAGAAAGTAGAAGTCGACAATTCCCAGTTAAAAAAAGAAATAGAGAACTTGAGAAAGGCTTTAACTAAACAGCAAGAACAGGAAGTAAAGCCCAAGGAACTGAAAGAGATAGCAGTCCAAACAGACAAACAAACAAGATTGATTCCCACGAGCACCGTGACACGACTGCACGATCCAAATATCAAAATATCTGCCAGCGAATTACAATCGACTCTGAGCTCCATCGAGGATTGGACAAACAGCGAATACAGTCCAGCAGTATCATTAAGACCACCGAACGTCGATCATATCCTCAATTCTGACGACAGCATCCTCCTGGGCAACTCAAAGAAATCCACACGAACTCCTTCTCGTGCACTTCTAACAACGACACGAATTCTACAGACTCTGGCGAGCATAACGCCAGGCAGATCCATTCCAGGTCAGTCCAAAGACCCAATCAGTCCCTTGGTTACTGGTGGACAGGGCTCCAGGAAGCGAAAAGCCTCTGAGAGTATTGAGGTGCATGCCCATGGACCCCAACCGTGCAAAATCCCCTCCACGAATACCAACGACGTCAACAAGAAATTCAATTCGGCTTCTGACACAGATGGTGGTGCTTCCAAGTCGGCTGGAGCATCCAAGGGCGTTGCTGCTAGTCAAAACGAGACCGGTGAGGGCTCTCAGCAGGATGAAAAGCTCCATGACGATAACAACATGGACGCGGATGATGTTAAATGCTTCGTTTGGAACGATGACGAAACTGGTGAGGAACGTAGCTGTCTTATTCAGGCACCAGTTGATGGAGAGGAAACTTCTAAGACTTCCAAGCAGACGAAAGGACATCTTCGAGAGTGTGGTCCTTATCTTCTGGGCAATGTTGAGGTCAGAATATCAGAGGCCAATGGAACTCTCAACATCTGGGGCAAAGAGGTATACAATTAATGAGTTGTAATAAAATTACTTAAGAATTTTAGTTATAAAATGTTTTTTTCTTCGTTTTAGATAAGTCAAAAATCGTCGTCAAAGGGTTCCGACTGTCCTGAAGATGAGCGTCTCGAGAGAGTGAGCGATAGTGAGCATTTTTGGCCTAAGACACCTCGTGAAAACTTTGATAGAAGTGAATTCACGTGCTCAACGAATAAGAAGCTAAAGCCACTGACATCTGTACGTGCTAACATCTCCAGACACTTAAAAGCTATGTTGAATCGTTCACCTTCGCCTGTGGACGAGCCTGTGACGAATAACACTGCATGTTCTCACTTTGGTAGCATGCCTGATCTGTATCAACGTGGTGGGAATAAGTATGAACAGTTTCACGAGCAGAAACATCTCTTTGTGCCTCCTTGCAATAACGTCGGGAATTCACGTGTGAAACACACTTGCTGTCTGCACAAAGCTGAGATGCAGGTTCGAGACTGTGGTTGCAGGAGAGATCATAGAGCTATGGGGGACTACACTCCTCCTCTCCTTTGTGATTTACTGCGCGAAGTTACCAATGAATGTCCTGCTGGCAGTCCTCATCATCACCATAATCATCAAACACGACACGTTTGTCGTAATCATTCCCCTTCGGCTGATGACTGTAAACACATTGCTTCGTGCCATCGACTGTCGACGAATATCGAGGCTGAAGAGCCCTGCAGACATGCCACGAAGAGAAGAAGATGTCACTCAAAGGAAATGAACGATTGCAATTATCGAGCAGAGAGTCCTTGCTGTCAGCAGAACAATAGTCGTGCAAATGAGATGAATGCATGTGGAGCTAATTGTCCTGAAGATGAGGAAACTTTGTCACACTATGAAAAAGCTATAGAAACTCCAGAAGTAAATAAACGATTTTTTGTCTTTGGTACCTTGAAAACAAATATTCGTAAAAATGTATATATTTGATTTTTTAATTGTTTCTTCTTGTATATTTGCAGGCGAAACGCCATCGTCTACGTAACAAACGAGTTCGTAGCATCGTGGAATTCCTGAAGAGTTGTGGAGACTGTCGAAACCCTGATACATCGATTATAGACAGCAGTAAAATACCAGAGACAGAGATCACAGACACACGATCGATTCCAAGCATTAGAGTCACCTCAGTGCCACCTTCTACGTCTTCATATCCAAAACAATCTCACAATTCTGGCCATCAAAAGTAAGTTATAAACAGATATATACATATTTTCAATTTCTTTCATTGTTATTAATTAATTAATGACTAAAATTAATTGATTTTCAGGGGCTGCAATGCATGTGAGAAACCCACCGAGACAGCAGAGTTGCCAAGTGATCCAGCAGCATTGAATGTTGCCGAGTATGAAGCTGCATTGGAGGTCATGCGTGTGGAAATATCGAAGCTTCACGCAAAGACTGATTCCATGCGTGAGATGCTAGTTCACGTGCTAAATACTGATTCGAACTAGAGTGTACGTCGTAAGATGCTAGATGCAGGGTAAAAAATTGTGTGTTTGCCTGCCAAAAAAAGAAACAACACGATATCAGAGTCAAATTTCCTTTTTCCTCTTTTTTTTTAGATAAATCAGATGTAATTTGAAGATATAATTGACTCTGATATTGATATCTATATTATTATTCAAGCTTTGAGTTCAGTTCTTCCCTCTGTATATCTATGGTCTATATTAAGAAAGTTTTTTTTTATGGAAGAAGTTTAATATTCATCAATAAAACATTATCGATATCGAAAGAAAAATATTAAAACTCTTTTTTTTTAATCATATATGTAATTGAACTGTTAATTTTTAAAGTTCACAATGTGCTTTCGTTAATTTACAGTGACTAATTGCTTGTAAGAATGTCTCTTCAACTCGCTGGAGTTTTTGTATAGAAAAAGTATTGTTTTTGATTAGTAATTACAATCGCAGCCATCGTATGGATTTGGACTGGCCTCTGGAGACAAAGAAGTCATGTGAGCTCGATCTCCCTGGCCTTCAATGCTGAAGATATTGCTGTAGGATGTCTTCAGATAATTAACATGGCCCTGTAACGTTCGAACTCGACCCTGTGCATGCTCGAAGGCTTCACTCAGATGATTTATTTGGCTCTGCATCTTTTGCCTGATCTGCAATGCCAAAGAGATTTAGATAACAATTGCGTTCCTATTTGTTTAAAAGCATTATTACAAGTACAAACCTCATCTCTGTCCTTCTGGGCAGCCTTTGCTATGGCTCTACACTGAGCCAACTCTTTTTCCATCTCGGAAATTTGTCCCTGCAATGATCTTCGCACTGTCTCACACCTTTCCTTCGTCCTGGCCACCTGTCTTGCTGAGTCCTCTCTTACTTGCTCAAGCATCGACGTCAATTGAGCAATTTCATGCATCTTTTCATCAATTCGCTTCTGATACTCAGCTTCACGTTCCTCCATTCTCGCTAAAGCATTCTTCATTCGTTCATTTTCATTTCTTAACTCACGATTCTTGTCCTCCAGGTCATCTAAATGACCTGAATCTGTACCTTTTCCACCCTAGAAACAATGTTTGAATTCATTATACTTCTTTAAAAGATGATGTGATAGATAACAATTACTTTGAGAACAGCATTTTCGCTTCGGAGGATCTCTGATTGACTCGTCATTGCTCCAATTTTGTCCTTGCAGTTGAGTAATTCTCTTGAGAGCTCTTCACAATTTCTTTCAGCCAATAGTCTCAGCTGCTGGGCCTCCTGCAGCTTTATTTGAGTTTGCTTGAGAATGTCTGGCAGTGGAGCTAATTCTGCTAGTTTCTCTTGAAATTGATTCTACAAAAGAAAAAGATAATTAATTAATCGAGCCTTCTTTCAATAATCTTCTTCTTCTTCGTCTAAAGGCTCAGAGTTGTATCCAGACTACGTCGATTAGACTCAACGATTAATATACGCAACGTTTAAACCGTTTATTAATATTTTTTCTATTGTGATTTTTACCTTCACTCTGCCGATCTCCAGTGTGACATTCTCATTCATACGAGCATTATCCATCTCCATGAGATCAAGTTGTCGTCTCTGCTCTTCAACATGCTCTTGAGCCTAAAAAAATCCTTCAGCATCATTTCATATGTATACTTCAATAATAAAATTAAATGATAGATTAAAAAGTAGAAAAAAAAAGAAATAAACCTGCAGGTATTTATTGCGATAGTCCTCGAGCTGGTTCGCTTGGTCCTGAATCAATGTCCTGAGCTCTTCCAATTCCTCTTGAGCCTCTCTGTACCTCTGCTTCGCGACAATCAACGTCTGTTCCTGCTCCATCATCTGCTCTTTACTGCCGCTAAATCTATTCCTTTCATTCTCGAAGATTTTAAGTCGCTCTTCAAGATCTATCAGTCGATTTTCCGCCCTCTCCTTTGCATCCTTACAATCTCGAGTGTCTTGCTTCATTTTTTCAGCGTCTGCTCGAAGACAAGAGACCTCAGTGAGCTTGTTCCTGTAGTCCTCTTGAAGACGTGCATACTGCTCTCGTAAGTCTCTCAATTGTTGAAGAGGACAACTGCTAGCTCCCTAAATCCAATGAATTAATTACATTCAATGATTTTTATATACATATATTCTTATGCAGGAAGAATCCTTACCATGGGAACATTTGTGCAGACACCAGTGCATGAAGGAATCGAGCCTGCGATTGCCTGGGATTGCTAAAACAATCAAATCATTAAATTAATAATTCTGAAACACGTCTGGGTTAGATCTAATCACCTTCAGGAGTGTCTGAGGATCCTGGGGCGCTGTAGCAGGAGTTAATATTGGCTGAGGACCCGATGGAGAGCCTTGAACTGGTGCTGGAGGAGTACAGGGACATGGAGCACAAGGTCCTGTGCATTTCAACAATTTCCTCTGCTGATCTAATTGCTGTCGCTCTCTCTGAACGTTCGCCAGTTCCATCTTCATGTTTTGCACCTCGGACTCCATGCTCCCAAGCTGTTGCTCCTGAAATAATCAACCATACATAATTATAAAGACAATTTAATAATAAATCTTTAGTAATTCACCAGTTGTTTGGTGTTAGCCTCGTAGCTATTCAGTTTATCCTTAATTTCTGCAGGACAGGTCCCACGACCTGGAGAAGAATCTCTCACTGACGTGAGGACCATTGCTGGGCTCCTATAAGACATGATTTGGCTTTGGTCTGGAGAGGACTGGAAGGTCCTCGAGCCTCCGCCGGACAAACGTGGCGAGTCTGCAGGATTGAATTCAATTGAAATTATTGGAAAAATTCATTTAATTCTTCTTCTTCTCTACTGCTTTACTTACAGCGACTTGTCGGACAGTCTCGTGGACTCTCTGGAAAGAAAACAAACCAGAAAAAATGATGAGACACAAATATAATGAGCTAGCTGCAGCATTAATAATTTGTACCGCATACGGTGTTGCTCTGAAGAAAATCAGGATGCTCCTGCGAGGAACACCTACACCGCGAGGACTTGTCTGAACGACGAGACGTGTTCACAGGGGAATAGTGCGAGTATTCACCCTGACAAGCGACGCAAACCTGCTTGGTAATTCGCTCGTCCAACGACGCTAATTTTCGACTCAATTCTGCGTTCTCCTTCACGACTAAGCGCAACTCTTTCTGAAGACCGCATACCTTTTGCTGGAGGTTGTCAACGGTGTCGTCCTTCTCAAGCAGAGCCTCCTCCAGCTTGTATCTGAAGATACATTACACGTGAACCGAAGTTAAACACGGTTCCACCTTTGTCTCTTGACAGGCACATGACGTTTAATCGTTTTGATTGTCTTATGTTTGATATTCTTTTGATGGGGGGATCATTAATGGAACTTACTTGCCACCTTCTAATTGAGCATTTTCTCTAGCAAGCCTCTCTTGCATGTTTAAAGCTGCTGTTAGCTTTCCCGTCATCGTTTCGAGATGCTGAATTTGTTTGGCTCTTGAACGCTGCTCACTGTCTGCCACCACGATCTTGGGGATTTTGTCCTCTGTGTAGCCACAAACTATCACTCGTGGGAGTCTGCTTGGACAGATAATTGATTGTTGGATATTGTTTGGGTTGAAAGAGTATATTTATTCGGATGATAACTTGCCTGTCTTCAGGATATTCTTGCTGAGGAAAATGAAGGCGATCTTCCTCGGGGAATTCTTCCCAGGCTTTCCATTGATCAATCTTCTCTGTTCCCTCTTCTTCTTGTTCTTCATCTCCCTTATCGCTGGACATCTCTGACTGATCTGGAATGCTTAGCTCATCGTCCTCCATTTCAGCCAGAATAGGCTTGAATGATAATTGCGATGGAAGCATTTTAAAAACTTTGTCATAGATTTCACTTGAGGGATCTGCTAAGCCTAGTAATTGTTGGATCCTTCTTGTCATTATCTCCAGTTCACTCATTTTGTCCATCAAGTCCTGGCGTTTCTTCTCCAGGGCTTCATGATCGCCTTCTGATAAATCTTCTTTCTGGAATTAAAATGTACGTGTATATTTTTCTATTGGATTCATTAATTATTCATTAGTCTTCTATACCTGCTGCATTTCTAAAAGCTCCTCCTGCAGCAGCTCAATCTTTTTCTTTATTTCTACACATCTGTCGGAGGCAATAGCCATTTCTTGCAATAATGCAGAGTCTGTCAGAGAGCTGACACTCAGGAAGAATTTATCATGGCTATCAAGCTTCAATGATGACGCTGGAAACATAAGACCAGAATTAAATATTGCAGCTTCAGGTTTCAGGTATATGTAAATGAAATTGATGACTATACCTTCCTCATCTGCAGAAGTATTGAAATGAACCGTTGATTTTGATTCAATCTTCATTATCTCTTCTTCAGGGATTTGTTCCAAATATGCTGGCAATGAATCCGATCCTTCTTCACCTTCTGTGGATTCTTCATAGTTTTCGTCTTCTGTAATTCCATCATCATCCTCTTTATGTTCATCATCTTCCTTACCATCTACTTCGCCCTCATTATCATGTTCTCTATCGTTAAAATGTGCTTTAGCACTTCCTTGATCTCCATATTCTGCTGCTGTAGGTGCCGAGGATTTGTCGTCTTCCTGTACTGTTGACTCCTGAATTCCCCTGTTTGTTTCTCCTTCTTCAAGGATATTGTTTCTGCTTGCCATCTTGGAGTAGTACGTTTCTTGTTGCTGCAGATCGAATGATAGTTCTTCCAGACGATTTAGTCCACGATTGAAATTACATTCTGTTGATTCATAATCCTGAAATAATTAATAAGCCAAGATTGATTGAAATTGGAGAACAGATTGACATATTTTTAATTAATAATTTTTCTATTTCTCATCTCGTGTACCTGAAGGAGAATGTTTGGCTCGAGTTCAAGTTGATTAGCAGAGTACTGAGAGAAGTTTGCATCAAAATTCTCTAAACTTTTGTCACTCAATAACTCAGAAGATGTTTCTCCTTGATCGTCGTAACTATGTATGTAGGACTCAACATCAGGCAGATGCAGTGGCCTTTTCACATCGAAAAAAGACTCCAGCGAGTCAAAGGTATCTTTCTTCAATACCTCATGCTCCTGCGTCCTACTACTCTTCCTTGTCGACGTTTGCTTGACATTTTCAGACGTGTATCGACCCTTCAACTCCTGAAAGCTCTTGCTTCTTGGAGGAAGCGATGATTCCCCACCTGAAGATCGTGCAGCCGATTTTGGATTTCTCACACGTGTCCTCCGCTTCTGCAAAAACCAAATTTTATCATTCACAACCCTCAGACATCAATCTATATACCAGACAATTTTTACCTTCATTCTTTTACCTTCGAAACGACAACGTTCGCCCTCGCCTTCCCGAGGATTCGTTGCGCTTCCAAATGTAGCTTCAGACAATTTTCCAGAAATTTTTTTTTTTCTATATCTTCCCTCTCTCTCTCTAATTAACAAATTCAAAAGTATGTTTGACAGTGTTTGCCCCGAAAAATGTGATCGTTTATCATTTTTTTTCTCGTTAAGTCAAAGTCAAATCTGACGTCGGACTTGATTGTGACTTAACGAGAAAAAAAATGATAAACGATTATATGAAGCTACATTTGAAAGTGCAACGAATCCTCGGGAAGGCGAGGGCGAACGTTGTGAATGATAAAATTTGGTTTTTATTTGCAGAAGCGGAGGACACATGTGAGAAATCCAAAATCGGCTGCACGAGTTAATTAGAGAGAGAGAGGGAAGATATAAATCTTTTGTAACGATCGATCAGCAATTAATCAAAGAAGATAGAAAGAGAACACCAACACCGGAGAGTGGTCACGCGATGAGCCGCACAGTCAAGCAGACCTCGGCATTAGACCTCCCTTGCTCAAATTGATTTATATATTACACTTGGGAAAATGAATAAAACCCTTTGTCGTTGTCGTATTGAAATAGGAAATGTTTATATTTTGGTAAAACTATAACATACAGGTAATTAATAATTAT
>JABSMT010036679.1:0-15006 GCA_018902335.1 Eumacrocentrus americanus | reverse complement strand
CAACTATATGAGATACGACAAAAATGCAAGGGACCTTTTTTGTAGAGAATTCAATTTCCTATAAAAAATATTCAATGCAATTTTATCGTATTCCTCAAAGTTTTCGAGATATTTGTAAAAATAATAGTGTCTAAAATTTTCCATAATTTTTAAGTTATCTCCTTTTATCGCTTTACTACTGATTTTAAACGTAGACATTGACTGTATTTTCGTTGTCATTTGTTTTCTTTTGTCATTTATATTACTATTAATTCTAAAAATATAATATTATCTTTCTCACATACCATGATCATAAAGATCAGATTAATTAATCCATAATCTATCATCTATGGCTTTGATCAATCTTACAAGACGTATTGCTGCTTCAGGATCCAAGCTTTTAGGATTTCAACAAATACGTATGTCTTATACAGTCCTATAAAATATAATTTTGCCGTTACAAGCAGTAAAAACAACAATAAATAAATCGACAATTTATCGAGCAAATCATGTCAATTCTATTTTTCCAAATATCTCCAAAACTATGCGAAATACAATAAAATTACATCAGAGCTTTTTTGTAGGAAATTAAATTCTCTACAAAATTGTTTATATTCAATTTTCTCGTATCTCCCATAGTTTTCAAGATATAAAACATTTTGTAAAAGATAACAATATATGAAACATTCTCAGAAACTTATCTATCTTTTACCAGAATTTCTGTTAAAATTCGTTAGAAAAATCTATCCATAGTCATCTAAGATATCATTTCAATTAGAATCAACACTATATTATCTGAGAATTATTTGCATTTGATGTTGGTCGCACTGAAATTTAAAAAACATCGCAAATTGCGTACATAACCTAAAAAATGAGCTGAAGGTTAAACGGTAAATAATTGTGTTTTTATTTTTTGAATAATAAATTTTAAATATCAACAATGAAGAGAGCAAACCTTTTTCGTAAAGCAAAGAATGCTGGATCCATCAATGCTGCAGCAGGACATCAAACTGCTGCAAAACCGCTCCCAACGTTACCGGATGTCTTGCAGAAGGATTCTACCACAAAGAAGCCGAAGGCTAAATTAAATTTCGAGAATTTAAATCATAATCGTAAGTTCTATATTTCATATCCAATTAAAAAGAAAGCAGCTATGTGTATAATCATTTGAATTTAGTTCAACAGTTAAAGAATAATGAAGAAACAAAAACGGCGATTGATGAACCTGAGAAGAAGAAGTCACGAGTAAAGGTCGATTTAGAGAAGATGAGGGAAGAGCTGAAGCAGCTTGAAGATCCCCCAGCGACGTCTCTGGAAAAGACATTGAGTGTTAATCGTTTGAATTATGAATTTTACAACACTCCATGTGAAGAATTAGCTCAGAATTTATTGGGTAAGCTATAATAGGTACATTTTCCATGGATTCCCAATGAATTGAAGCACTAATTTATTATGAATTTATTTATACTCCATAATAGGAAAGATATTGGTTCGACGATTGGAAAATGGAACGATATTAAAAGGAAGAATAGTCGAAACTGAAAGTTATTTAGGAGGGATTGATAAAGGTTCTCAAACGTATCAGTACAATGTAACACCTCGTAATATACCGGTGTATATGCCACCAGGAACTATTCATGTATATCTCACGTATGGGATGTACTGCTGCTTCAATATTTCAAGTGAAGGTGAGCTCAAACTTTAAAATCCCAACTATTGTATTCATGATAATCCTTTTAGGATTAAAATTCATATTATTGACTTAGAATCGCACCATTGGGTATTGATAAGAACCGTAGAAGCATTAGTGGAGGCTTTAGATTACATTGAATTACTGATGAATACTGAAAAGAAATTAAATATGAGGGAAACACAAATGGCAAATGTTGTGAAGCCCATTAAACCCCATAAATTATGCAATGATCCATCGAAAATATGCACGGCTTTTGTTATTGAACAAGAGAGTTTTGATGGGAAAAATTTAGTCAATTCTGATTCATTGTGGATAGAAAATGATGTTGATAAATCGGCAATCTTTATTGTCGCTGCGCCACGAATCGACGATCCATATCCAATCAATCAATCCGTTCAAAGACTTCTACGATTTTACGTGCTAGGAAATCCTTGCGTTGCCAATCGAAACCTTCACTACGAAGATCGAGCTTATACCCTACAGTAAATTTATCCCATGCATTTAATATTTCTTATTTGATTTATGAAAAATGAGGATTTCTATAACTATGTGGATTTACTTGGCTTTTAGGAGAAGGATCTGGAGTTCTCCTGAGGGGAATAGAACCTATTGAAGGGCTCGAAGAAATGTTATCTCATCGAACTTCAAGACTGAAGTCCAAAAATACGAAAACCCTAAAACCCCATGAATTATGTAATGGACCATCTAAATTATGTATTGCCTTCAAAATAGATAGAGATCATCGTAAATATTCCATGTGTACATGGAGAGGAATGTGGGTAGAAGATGATCAAGATGCACTGGAAAACACAATGAAAATTATAAAGTGCCCACGAATTGGAATTGATCGTGCTGGACCTGAATGGGCAAATAAACCTTTACGTTACTATATTTATGGAAATACTTCAGTAAGCAAACGTGACAAAAAGGCTGAAGCTACTCTGATTGATCACGAATAAAAGAATTCATCAATTAAGATTGTATACATTATAAATTTATTGAATAAGTATTTTTCTATTTACACAATAATGTCGAAGTATCTTCAAAAGAAGTAATGATTATGTAAATCGACAAACACTGAATACTCACGCCCATTCGGCCATAACTCTCTCATAATTCTCTTCTTCAATAAATGGTTTGTCAATTGATCTGTAATTTTTGGAAAAACCAGAATTAACAACAAGCTTCTATAATTCAAGATTCTAGAAGAAAAATCAACATACTCGATCATAAATTCTCCACAATACAAACACTCCGATGCGATAAGATCATCTAGATCAGCTTTAATCTGATCCTTAGTCGATAACGAGACAGATACAACTGACGTGGTGTCTTCAGGTTTTTTCGATATTGCTGTCAATTGACGTTGCAGGTCTGTTAATTTTGTTTGCTGCTCAGCTGACAACATTGGTGTCAATGCCGAAATTAAACAATCACTGTGAAATCTATGACCACATGGAAATGCATAAAAGGGTCTCAGTAACAGCTGCACCTCGCACGAATTGCATGTATCTCTAACATGTACAAATGTACATCTGTAAGAAAAAAAAAAGTCATTTATTTATTGAAGTCATTAGTAGATGCACGCTTCGCGATATTCATACCTTGTACGAAAGGCCTGTATATCTTTCCTAATGATCTCAGCAGCCTTCGTGGCCTCTTGCATTTCCTCCTTGAGATCTTGAATGTGCTGGTTATACTCCTGATAACAATTAATTAATTAATTGATTAAAAATCAACGAATAAAGCTATTATCATGGCGAAAGAAAAGAAAAATTCATACTTGAAGGGAATTGCAGATTGCATCTTTGAAATGATCGATCGTAACGAAGTCAGAGAAGAATGGTAAAATATCTTCGATTCGTACTAAATCACACTGCTGAAGGAATTCCATTGCCTGCTGAATATCGTCACGCTCTCGTACAACATGTTCAGCTATAAAAACCATAGTGTAAAATGAATTTTCAACTTCATTATTTAGTAATCATCATAAATTTACCTATTTTCAGCCACAATTTCTTTTTTAGCTCGTTGTCGTTGTGAGATGGCATCGCGGCAATTTGTTTAGCCAAGTCTACGTTGATCGTTAGTGCCAGATCAACTGCGGTAGTCCATAATCCCAAGAGAGCAGAGAGTTGCACGCAAGCCTCTGTCAAGCCAGCTTCTTGACAAAGGCGCAGGGCATAATGAACGTCATAATGCACCATAGTTATATCCTGGCCTTGTGATCCAATATAACGCATTACTTCGTCTCTCTTATATCTTGCGTACAAGGACAAAAGAAAATTGTGGATAGCTTGGTCGGGACAGCTTTGTTTATAAACGCAGTACTCTAAATACTTGATGACTTCCTTTGCATGCTTTTCATCGCTATCACATGATACTAATGCAGGCAGAAGTTTTGATGGCTGCAACTGAGCACCTTGAGAGATGAGTGCTGCTATAGTGGGCTTTGGTAATTCTTGAACTAAAGTTCCAGCAAATTGATAGAAAAGATTCCTATTAGCTTGGCTCTTTAAAACTTCAAGAGCTTCTAAATAATTATTTTTATATAGATGCTGACGTATCACCTCTTCATAATTCCGATGCACTATCGTTAAACGAATTAGATTATCTTTATCACCATGACTGGCCATTAAATTATAGATCGTACTCAAATTCTTCTTGATGCACTCTTCGACAGTTGGAATGCATAAAAAGCTGTCGAATTGCTTTTGTAAGTCTGTATACTTTGAATTGTGCAGGTGAGAGGTCTGATCACTTCTCAATGCGCCCATTTGATTCATGAATAATTCAACAACCCACACAACGATCATTGTAATTTGGGTTTTATCTTGTGACCTCAAGCCCTCCAGTTTCTTTTTTAAAAAAGTCTTTAGGGCTTCTATCTGAGACTCTTGAAGGAACCTCAATGATATTTCTTCAAAGGACGAGTGCGTATCTGCATAGATAATTGCACTTTTGTCGAATACTTTATTTTTAAATAACATTTCGGCCTCTTTGACAAGCACTTGATCAATGTGAGCTGGATTGTCTTTGCAATATTGTTTTGCCAATTCAAATTCACCTTTTTCCATGTAAATCTGCCATACATTCCTTTCTTCTTTGGTTACTTTGTATTTAAATAAAGCACGTTCAGTGTGAGCCCAAATCGAGCCTGTTATTGGATCTTTTGTGATATTAACTAACTTCCCAAATGTATCATTGTAAATGTCTTCAAAAATAAGCTCTTGATTCAATAGAGAAATTCCTTTGACATGATCGGCATAGAGTAGTAGAGCGTGAAATTTCGTTAACACAAAATTTATCGGTGCAACTGATGTATGTGATACTGTTGTGCCACTCAGACTGGTTTCAGGACAACATAACATCTTTTGATTTACCAGAACATTGTCTGGATCGGCTTTGGGGTCTACCTAAAAATGAAATTAATTTTTCAAGGTTTTTTTCGAAAAACAAAAATACTGATATATATTGATACATATATATATTAGAACTGACCTCTGCATACAATATACCAGTTTCTGTTAGCCAGCCAAACGATTTTGGCATGCCTTTCGGCAGTGGATAATAAAATTGCATTCGCGAGTACGGCAGCGAACTCTCCAGCTGATTAAAACGTTCTGAAAAAAATATATTTTGCAATTTTTATTTTTCCCTTGTCTTATTTTTTTAAGTACCTTGAATATTGAGATATCTGCTGAATATCTGTTGAAGCAAGGGTTTTTCCTGAGGATTTGTTATCGTTCCGACGTACTGATAAATCCGAATGAGCGTCGTCACAATGATTATGTACTTATCAGAATAAGGGATTTTGTGGAAAGCTATACCAGTAATGGGTGGCTTGCTCTCCTCACCTATATCGAATACCTGTGATAGAAATATGAATTACTGTCATACAAAATTATTATTGTCCCATTTTTATCTTCATGTAAGAGACTATTATCAGTGATCTACAATATAATTAATTATGTGTGGTGTTTGATGAGGGAGCAAACTCACCAATCCATCTACCTCCTTATTGCCATAAAGTGGCAAATAATTAGGAAGCTTTTGAAGAAATAAATAATGTCATGATGATTGTACTTGTTCAAGAAGCTGAACAAATTAATTACTTCGATAACTCATTCATTCATATTACCTGTTTCCAATATTGCTCCAAGCTGGTGTTAAATATCTTATCGCCATCCAAGCCAATTTCCGTTTCGAAGATCAGGCCTCGTGATGTACCAAGTAAAATAGGTCCAGAGGTTGTCTCAGATGTATTTGCAAAATTCCATCCCACCGCAGTAATTTCATGACCTCTAAATTTTCCAGCCTAGGAAGATTACAATTATTTTCCTTTTTTAAATTTTTAATTAACATAACATAAATCCAAAGCTGGTATAGTGTATACCTGCTTCAATTTGGTTGTTGTCCTGTGCAAATAAAACAAATCAGAAGGTGGACTATCACCATTTTTCGGCGCCAGAGCAATGAGTAAATGATTGCCCAATGGATCCAAAAAGAGTCCTGATATCTTCATGTTTGTAGCATACTTTGATATATCAATTTCCTCCTTCTTTTCAGGACTTTTCACGTCGATCCTCAGAACAATATTATTGGCCATGGCAATAATAATAAAATTACTGCCAACTGCTAAATGCAGAATATTATCAGGCGGTCGAAAATTGACTCTTTGTCGAATAAAAATGGGCTCTTCATCCTGCAATTTCATTTGAATAAATCCAGCTGTACTTATATCAGGCCTCATTGGCTCAGGCCCTGATGGCTTTGATCTCTGCGATGCTCTTTCATACTGATCAAACATCGAAGTCATTGTTCTTGATGTTTGAACTAACAGCAGACTCAATAATTTGGTTATTTAGTAAAATAATTGTATTACTATTCTCCTTCAATGGCTCATCTGCAAATAATAATAAATAAATGAATGAAATTTCAAGATATTTATTATTGATTTGAAATACATGATTATAAATATTGTTAATGTAATAATGTATACATATTACTTCAATGATTTAGCCCTGAACATAACCTCTCTTTTTGCTTTGTGAATCACTGATCCCATGGTGGTTTTTCATTGAATTTACAGAATCTACTGATGTTATTACCTTATGGTAATTCAAATATCAACTGAAAGAAGGTTTTTGATAACATTAAAACGTCGGTTAACAATTTAATCGAGCAATAATCACACATCTGCGTGTTGTCCTATCAGACTCAGATTGCATGAAGTTGGTAAGGATGAAAGTCTCTGCGCACATGCAGATAATAATGGGTCACTTATCTCTTCATCTAGAGGGATTATCTAAATTTAAAAAGCCTCAGAACCCCTCAAAACGTTGAGCTGGAGGGAGCAGAGGAGTTTAGATACAAAAGAGCGTTTTTTTTTTTTCATAAAAATATTTATTAATCTGCAACAATGACTGATTCCAAGCCTATAGACACCGATGATGATCCCATTGTGAAAGAGGTATTGAATTGAAATGATTTTCATTATTTTTCACCCAAACGTCGAGTAAACGTGGTGATTATAGGTTATCTGCAACATATTGCGTCTCGACTTGATTAATTTAAGGATTGCATGATAAAGACAATGTTCATTATTATATTGTAATAATATTTGTAATACATTCTTTCAGATCCCCGTGTATCTCTCACAAATTCTTGCTGACAAATTATTTGTCTTTCAATATCCATTGAGGCCTGCTTCAGAAGGCTATGATAATGCCAAGTTCCTCAAGACCTCAATCAAGCCAGAGAATCAAGAAGTTGTAATAGAAGTGGCAATAGACACGGGCAGTGTGACTTATGATCACAGTCGTGGAGAACAAATTGCCTTGAATGTCGATGGGCCATTTGATAGATTCGCTGGGGACGCTGACGACAAATTTTTTGATGGTGAATTTATGAATAAAACAGTTCTACAGTCGTCTAGAGCTGTTCCTGACTGCTCGAACTATTCAGTTGGTGTATTCCAAGATGGAGAATTACATATTACACCTTTGAAAGGAATTTTACAGTTGAGACCTCAATTTAATTATCTTGATAAGAGTGAGAAGCTTGGAAAGGATGAAGCTGGAAAGAAGCATGGCGATGATGAAGAGGAGGAAGAGGCTAAGCAAGTGAATGTTACATTTGCTAGGCAAAAGTCGGAATTTAGCAAGAAAATGCGCGAGCAATCATTCCAACAGCATGTTAAAAAGACTTCGCGAGAGCAGTGGATACACACTGTTTATCGAGATGCTGTAACTGATCAAGCTGATTTAACACGTTTGGATTTGTTTTGTCCATCGTCTGAGACTTCAGCTAATAATTTACATCTCCCGTTCCGCGAATATCTCAAAGTCTTAGCACCTCCTGTGAAGACAGAGGATCATTCGACATCTAATGTACCTACTCGTGGAATGTCTCTCAATTATATACGTACACTACCGCTCTTGGATCAAGTTCGTATAATCATGAAAGATGGTAAGCTCGAATTAGTCCGCTCATTCATGAATTAAATGTACCATGTAGTGTGTTAATAATTTAAATTTCCTCTTTCAGCCAAAGTAATGTCATTTCTACAGTTAAGATCAATTATATCCTCTGATCATGATACTATAGCCATCTTGAGGTACTTGCAGCAAGTTGCAGTTCTCGTGCAAGGAAATTGGATTGTCAACAGTGAACTCCTGTACCCAAGGGATACAACTTCAGAAAGCGGAATTGCTTCAGAACTCATGTGCAGAGCAAGAGATTACATTGTAAGATATACTGACTACAATACTTTTTATTGTCCAATTTTTTTTTGCACATTTGTTGATCATAATTTTTATATAATTTACAGTTACTATCATTCACTGAGCGTGAATACGTTGATAGGAAGGCAATATCTTCAGTGATAAAATTACCACCAGAGGACATAAAAGAGATATTTGAAAACCTAGCACGACATAAACTGAAGAAAGGATGGCAGCTAATAATCCCAAGCAACACTGACTTTGCCAGCAGACATCCAGAGATTGCTCAACGTCAGGAGATGTTTTGGGAGGCAAAGCGTAAGCACCTGAAAGAGGTCATGGAGGCACAGAATCATCCACCGCCGCGTCACAGAAGAAAGTCAAATCGTGAGTCTGTTGGTTCGGAAAATGAGGAGAGAAATGTCGGACGAGGACGAAAGAATCTGAGGGATTCGTCTGTGTCTGATGATGGCGCAGGTGAGCCAGTAAAAAGTAAAAAAACTAATCGCTCCAGGAAGGTGTCTGAAACCACGTGACCAAGGGTATAAGACATTGAATGTATTATGATGCGAGTGAAATGATATTTTTTATCAGCGACGTCGTTACTACACTGCCAATCGTCCTGATAAGATAACTTATGGATGTCAAAGAAAGAAAAACAATTTCAAGATGATGTTTCTGATAGTCTCGTGCACATTACTATAATACACAGCATTTTTTTTTTTTTTTTTAAATTCATATTGAATGTTAGAATCCTTTGAGAGACATAGATTCCACAACAATAGAGACCTACGTGCAACGAATATATATTCAATAACTCAATTATACCACAAACTAATCTAATTTTTGCTATTTATTGTGGAATAAGACTTTGAATATTTATTTCCGAGTTCACTTTCTTTTTTATTATGTACTTCTAAGCATCTGAAACTGTAAATAACTATAAGAAACAATTATATTAAATACAATTAAAGCACAAATGTTGATTTATTTTTCTTAATCAGCAAAATAAGCATTTATCCTTTTTATGCTACTTTTATCACACGTGATTCATCACATTCCTTTTCTCATGTCCAGGAGTATGTTTTGAATTATGGACGGACTGTGTTTATAAGTATATAGCTTATTATCTAATTACAATAGTCTAGTGTGACAAATTTATATCCACCAGAGTGAAACCATTAGAAGCATTATGCTAATCATAGCTCTATGAGAAATAGATCCACTTCCAGTCGTGCATAACTCTGGACTACATTGATTTGCAATTGTACCAAGTTTATTCTTCAGGTATTCCCAATCACAGAGACCCACTTGACAACCCTCGTAGAGCAATGGCTTTTCTTGTAGATAAAACATCACCTTATTCGGTGAATTCACGTCATGGCATCTGAAAAGTAAAATCAATTAAATCCTTAATTTACAATAATTCTATTATCAATTCAGTAGTGAAGTGGTAAAAGGAGATAACTCAAGAATTATGAAAAATTTTTGACACTTTAATTTTTTACAAATATCTCGAGAATTTTGAGAGATACGAAAAAATCTTATTGAACCTTTTTTATAAGAAATTGTATTCTCTACAAAAAAGGTCTCTTGCCTTTTCGTCGTATCTTGCGTAGTTTTCGAGATATAATCAATTTTGTGATAGATTTTAATGAAAATGTTATCTCGTTTTACCGCTTCACTACAGAATTACTTATACATTTTTGTTTTTTTTTTAAACTAACACATAATTTTCTCATTAGCAACATTTAATTTTCAAACGTCTCGTAGAATAATAGTACACATTCTCGGCAATGAAGACAATTATCGACGTTGTGTAGCCAAATAATAAAACAATTAACAATTGATCGTTCAAAATTCCCTGAGGAGTTTGCAAATTTTCTATATCAGAATCATCATTTTTCTTATCTGAGCTCAACAAGTCCAAGTCCTCATTAAACCACTTAGTCTTCAATCCCACTTCAGAGAAGCATGTAATAATAAATTCCATGGCTTTACGATAAGGCGAGCCTCTTCTCAATAAAAACGTATAACTGTCCGACCAAAAGCAGGTCTTCACGAATTTCAGGGATTGATATCCTTTGCGTTGTTGTGAACTGATATACATCTCTCCAGAGAGTTTGCCCATAAGACAAGTTACATTTCTAAATCTCTCAGCAACAGACGGACAATCCCATATATGTGTAGTATTAATTGCTCTTTTCCGCAGTTCTTCTATAGCTCCTTCGCTCTTGCCAAAAGTCTTCTGGTAGAGATACTGAGGAATAACAGGCACCAAGTTGGACTCAGCCAAGTTATTGAAATCTTCAAATTCAACTTCATTTTGAGCATCAATGCTCACTCCAGTCAATCCAGCGTAGATATTAGTCGAGTAAATGAAAGATACCAGTGTGAGGATACTGAAGATAATTCGTTGAGCACTCACCGTAGGCTGATGAGTTACAGGAATGCCTATGAGCAAACGCAGGATGGCATCGATACGCCATATACTCTTATTAAATTTGGCCAAATACGCAAATATCCAAATGCAAAGGACAACAGCACTAACTAGAATCATTGTGTCTACAAATGCAAATGAGAAAGGAGTACTGTCTGGTCGTGGTACTGGTGCTAGAGCACAAAATTCATCGAGAAATATGAATTTAGGACGAAAAGCGCTTTCATATGTACTCTCAGTAAAGTGTGGACTCAAATCCGTTAACAGATCCAATTTATTTGTCGTCATGAGCTCGAGAAAAGCCACTGGGAAGTCATTGTTTTGTATTTCTTTGAATGTAGTCAAACGAGGGACAATTTGTGGCGTAAAATTCAATTGCGATGCTAATACCTGCATGACTGTGATAGCAGCACCTTGCATCTTCACCATCTCATTATTTTCATTCCACTCGACATGGGAATAAGGTGGATTGTGGACGACCCCAACTTTCATAGGATAGCCATATAAATTCTTCATAATATCAGGGAATAATTCTGTCTGTGAAGAATACAATTCGCTTGTGAATGTGTCCAAGAAAGGATTATATTGATGAACCATTGGTGCCTTTGGCACGCAACCTGTGAAGAAGCTATCGATTCGTCTTTGACAATCTTCGAATTCTAAAATTGTGAAGTCTACCATCTGTTGCTCCCAAGTGTACCTCAATATTGCTTTCACTTCTTCCCTGGGCTTTGAAGAAAGATAGATCAGCACGAATTTCACTTGAATTTTTGTGATTGACAATGTCTTCATCACGTCAATTATCTTCTCGGATGAATTGAAATCCGTGTATTGTGGATCGTCGATGAAAATGAAGAATGTCCCAGCTGAATCGTTTATCGTATCGAACATGTCATCTTCCTTTAATGCCGAAATGTTGAAACGTAACTGCAGGGTTGGACGAGTGTTCTTCACAAGGATCAAGAGCTTTCGTACATAGGAATTGTCCACTGGTCTTCTCTGACTTGCTGTTGTAACTATCATCACTTGATACTCCTTAATATCGTTCATTACGTATTGCTGAAAGTCGTGAAACCAAGTGAGGTCAGACGAATTAGAAGCATTTGACCACTGAACACAACTGAAGATAATGTACAAGATTGCAGATATTGAAAATATCCAAGCCATGATGAAGAAGACTCTAATGAAGATATTTATAACTACTAGACTGACTTGAATTAGATCCTAAAAAGACTTCACCAGTTAGTTGGATTGATTTCCAGCAAGGTACTGACGATATTAGCGATCCACAGGGTTCTTTCGATCAATCAACACGCGGCTAAAGTAAACTTGTATCTATGAATAGTCCGACGGCGACTGCTCAAACGAAATGAATGTGATATGATCAGGGTGATCCACTTTTCATTCCTCTGATCGTGCGATAAATCGTCGTTTTACTGGTCTATTGCAACCGGGCCCTCAACCTACGTCTTTTCGCATTCCACGCTGTCATATAGACTCATTATGATAATGAATTGTCTTTATTACATGGCGTTTTATGATCATTTTTACAAGCTGCAAACGTTTTATTGCCTTTGCCTGCGTCTAACGATTGTAGATCTCATGCTAAATGGCAAATGCAGATCTACGGTGAGGCTATTCCATATAATGTTATCTTCTTTATGTCATAGTTTTATGTTTTATTGCATATAAAAGAATATATGTATTTTACGTTTGAAATATAATTATTCTACGTAATTTAATTTAGCAATTACCTGTAGAATACAGCAATAAAGTTGGCATTAAAGGGTCCTATATATGATGTTCTCCACTGGCGTCTCGTCATGTCTTTGTAATTCGAGGATAAAAGCATCTGATCATCCTTCGCAATGCCCATGCTAGCGAGGAAGCTGAGCAAAGTCATTGAGTGGGTGAAATAGAAGATTCCTCGAGGCTTTCCATTCGTGTCACCACGTTCAAGTTCTCTAAATAAATATATATAATTCAATAATTCAGAAAGACAACTCTGCTCTTTTAGAAGTGTATTCTAAAGATATCATCCAACTGACCGGAAATGATTGAACATGTCTTGCAGAGGAAAGCATCCTAGTTCACTGTTTATTTTACGTCCGTAACCAGCTCCATAATAGGCGTTGAGGTCGTTAGCATATTCCAGGACTTTGAGATCTTCTTTATTGAAGACTGCACACCAGGGAGAGGTCCTGGTCAAGACCCAGGATTTGTCATAGCGACACATGTCGTACATCAACACCATTGTCTCTGTGAAATCAGAATTAAGGATGAGTGCATTGGATTAATTGGATATGATTAATTATGTCATTAAGCAATACAAGGGGATAAATCAATCAAAGAGTTTCATTGAAATCTTTTACAAAATTTATTATAACTTGAAAACTATGCGAGATACGATGAAAATGCAAAGGACCTTTTTTGTAGAGAATTTAATTTCCTAGAAAAAAGATTGTATGGTTTTTTATTGGATCTTGTGTAGTTTTCCGGATATCGCGAAAAATCTGAATTGCCGATTTTTTTGAGAACACAAAACATTTGTTGAAAACAAAATAGATTATAGCGCGCAAACTATGCAAGATACGACAAAAATGCATCAGACATTTTTTGTAGAGAATTTAATTTCCTATAAAAAAGGTCTAATAAGATTTTATCGTAGTTCTCATAGTTTTCGAGATATTTCGAAAAATGATAATGTCTAAAATTTTTGATAATTTTTTACTTATCTCCTTTTACCACTTAACGCTAGAATTAATAATAGGAAGATTAAATAACCTGCTGACAAGTCGTATTTGAAGCCCACCCTGCGGCTCACATTTTCAATGAGATTAACAAATTCCGGACTTTTCAAGAATTTGTCACGTTCTTCTGAGACTTTTGGATCATTTTCATCGCCTTCACCCCAGTGAGAGCAATTTTTATATATCTATAATGAATATTTATTAAAACCTTTATACACATGTATCGATAATTTTCTTTCTCAATCTATCTCTGTATTACCTTTAAAAATGTATCTGTTTCAGACGTCGCTGAAGAACTGACAGCATCTTTCCTGCCAAAAAGTCCTTCCTCAAATGCCTCTAAAGTGGACTGAGCACGTTTGGTGCCTGTACTCCTGAACTATACAATAAGCCCAAAGAAAACTTTCAAATAAACCCCCATCAATCTGAATCGGAATTAATTAATAACAAAGAAACAAATACCACATAATTCTCAGACGTTAGATCAGCGCTATTAGGTTGAAGAAGCTCAGGAAAATCAGTCCTAAGACGCCTGGCTAAGAGCACAGCATCTTCAAGACCCTGTGATGTCACCTGCTTTGCCATGTCTTCTCTCATGTTTGGATCTGGTGACCATGCCTTCAAGTTTTCCAAATCCTCATTGCACATCCGTCCAACTGAGTACATATATTCCAAGCGATAATTCTATTAGCACTCAGCAATATATTTATTTAACATAAATCCTCTAATTTTCAATGTCAACTCACGCTTTCTATGCTCATGATTATCAATGATCTGGTCACGCAATTTCGGTAGAGTATTTCGTAGGACCACTATTTTTCCTGTGCCAGGATAACGAGTTCCGTGTCTGGCAAGTATCCAGATCTGCTGTGGCTGGCAGTCTGCAAATAAAGTATTAAGAGATGATTAAACTTGGTGAATACTGAAGTTGTTGTAAAGAAAAGCATGATTATTGTCATGTGAATTTACTTGGTATTGGTTGCAGTTGAGATCTGCCACCACTGGCAAAGCTGTAAGCAGTCTTTGTAGACATGTAGACGTATGGATCGTCATCGTTGACATGACAAAAGTCGACTTCACGAGCCAGCGAGTCACTGATGAAAAGTGCTAGCAGAAACAGTAGCTCCATGGCGAGACGATTGCGAAGAGGAACATCAATCATCTGCAGGGACAAAGACTTAAACTGGTGCCCGATATCTGTCTTTTATTCTGTTGATTGATAACAAAGTGCTGCTGATGTCTTCAATTCAGTAGTGAAGTGGTAAAAGAAGATAACTCAAAAATTATGAAAATTTTTCGACACTTACATTTTTACGAATATCTCAAAAACCTTGGGAGATACGATAAAATCTTATAGAACCTTTTTTGCAGGGAATTGAATTCTCTACAAAAAAGGTTCCTTGCATTTTTATCGTATCA